>CM024244.1:51867298-52029767 GCA_013421045.1 Propylea japonica | reverse complement strand
CCCTTAGATTATTACACCAAGATAGAGCATAGTGAGAGAGAAAACGTGGCCGAAATAAGATAGCAATATGTTTATTATTTTCGTCAAAATCAAAACACATTCCCGCAGCTCCCTATTGGTGGCTTTCTACCACGTGACCTGGACGTCGAATGAATTTCATTATGGCCGCCTTCTTTGACAGCTGATGCTTAGGTGGACAAAGTTTCAAACTTATCGTTTTGAGTTAACCAAGTGATTTTTGTAGTGAAAACGAGGTTGTACAATAATTATTTGCTGTATTAAAGCTGAAAAATGGTTAATTCCTGTGTGATATGTAAAAAAAAGCACCAGTAAAGACTGCGGGCGATCCATACATCGGTAAGTAAACACAACAAATAATAATTTACCATAGGCGTAGCTAGGAGTACCTAGCTCTCAATATAAGCATATTGTAAACTTATTTTAAAAGCATTTTCTTTTAATAGAATGCCTAGTGATAATGCCAGACGGAAATTATGGATGGATCAATTAAATTTGGGAAATACAAAATTAGCGAAGGAGGTATATGTTTGTTCTGACCATTTTTCTGATGAAGACTTCCTATATAAATCAGCAAAAAGATTTTTGAAAACTGAAGCTATTCCGTCCAGATTTCGTCATCGATTCATTGGTAAGTCTATTGAATATTATGAGGGTGTTTTATTCAAATTTGATTTGGATAATATGAACATCAAATATATATATTTTTAAGTTTTTACATCTGAATCTTATTATAGTATAGAGGTATTATTGGTTTTTTTTTTTTAACGTATGTTTTATGACATTTTCATAATATTTTTAGGCCTGATGAAGCAAACGAGAGTTTGCGAAACGTTGCTGAATATACTTTAAGATCTTTTGAGAGTTTGTCCTTATCCCGCAAAATACAGTTATCAATTTATTAATTATTGTGGAGGACACTAATATTTGCATTCTCTAAATATAATATTTCTAATTTCAGTTCCAGTAGCACATCTCCAGATGAAAGGCCTGTGACTCCAGAACCATTAGATACTAATAAGCTAGGTAGTGTCAGGGAATCCTCAAAACTGAGTAATCTGAACTATCCAGAACTTCAACAGCTAGTGATTTGTCTGCTATACACTGACTACTTCAGATTTATCTGCTACATTGACTGCTTCAGATTATCTGATACATTAACCGCTTCAGATTTATCTGCTTTTTTGACCGATACAGAATCCTCTGGTGCTTTGACAGTTTCAGAATTGTCCGGTACTATGGACAGCTTCAGAATCGTCAAGCAACTTGGTATCCTCGGAAGTATTAACAGTAGCACATCCAACTACGTAAGTTTTACTTAATTTTATATTTATAATATTGCAAAATATATTCTGGTTCATTATATAAAAACCTTCATTATCTTATTTCAGTTCTGAAGCTAAAAGTTCTGTACCAAGGCCAAGAAAAAGAAAATGTTTTGTTGGTGATGAACGATGAAGATTTCAGGACACCAAAACAAGGAAAATTTGCCTTCTCCCTTGCTAAACGAAAAATTGCAGAACAGAAAAAGAGACTGAAAGCATTGAGGATGAGAACAGAAGACTGCAACAGAAAATTTCAGATATTTCAGGACTACTGAATAATTTGAGGGAAATGACCTTATATCCGATAATGCTCAAGATTATATAGAGGTAAGTAAGATTCAGCTTTGCATATATGTGTGGAATGTAATTATTTTCAATATTTCAGGCATCGTTACCAGGTCCTAGTAGAGATATGGTAAATAGACTCATAAGGGGATCAAAAATCAGAAATTTACACCTTCTCTACGAGCATTTGCCTATCATTACATTTTTACTCTAGCCTCGGGCCTATAATTATGTTAGGGAAAATTCAATAATTCACTTCCACACCCAAAGACTATTTCTAAGTGGTATCAGACCATTGATGGAACTCCTGGCTTCACAACTGAAGCCCTCAGTGCATTGAAGAACAAAGTGCAGCAGTCTGCGGGAGAAACAAATTTATTGCAATCTGGTGATTGACGAGATGGCTATTAGAAAAAAAATCGAATTCATTGCTGGTAAATTTTATGGATCAATAAGTTTTGGAGAAAAACCTGAAGTGGATACTTTACCAGAAGCTAAGGAAGCACTTGTGTTTTTAGTTACCTGCATCAATGGTCACTGGAAAATTCCAGTAGGCTATTTTTTGATAGATGGATTATCAAGCAGAGAAAGAGCCAATTTGGTAATTAACTGTCTGGAGTTTTTGAATGAAGTAAATTTGAGAATAACTTCTGTTACTTTTGATGGAGCAGCTTCGAATTTGAATATGGCGAGTCATTTGGGTGCTGATTTTTCGAATCCTCATCAATCATTGAAGACTCACTTCGAACATCCAGTCACCAAAGAGAAGTATTATTTTTCTTGACCCTTGTCACATGCTCAAACTCTTGAGATTGTTTAGGAGACAGTAAGATTTTGAAAAACAAAAAATGATAAATTAATCAAATGGACCTATCTTGAAGAACTTGTGAATCTTCAAGACATAGAAGGATTGAATGCAGCAACGAAGATAAGAAAACGTCATTTACATTTTGTGAAAGAAAAAATGAGAGTGAAGATTGCTGCGCAGACATTCAGCAGGAGTGTGTCGGATGCTCTTAAATTCCTTGAGTTTGATTTGAAATTGACAAATTTAAAGGTGCTGAAGAGACTGCAAATTTCTGTCTCTTAGTTAATGATTTATTTGACATCTTGAACTCAAGAATAAATTCTCTCCAATACATATAAGAGGGCATTGTCTTTCGAAAACATTGATTTATACGTGGAAAGGTTTTCTGAAGCAAAAGAATACTTCATGGAACTGACTCTGAATGGAACACCAGTATTATCTTCAAGAAGGAAACACAGGGTTTCTAGGGTTTTTAATATGTATGGAGAGTCTTGAGGAAATATTTAGAATGTATGTGGTGTCAAAAAAATTAGACTTTTTATTGACCTATAAGTTCTCTCAAGACCATCTGGAGGTATTTTTTGGTGCTATCAGGAGTCTGAATGGATACAACAACAATCCCACCCAGACAATTTCAGTCAGCATATAAAAAGTTGTTGATAGCAAGGGAAGTGAGAGGTGCTGATTCTGGAAATGTTGTTAATTTGGACAATACATCAATTCTTCATGTTTCGTCATATAAAAAAATAACAATAAATGATCATAAGGAGGACTTGGAGGAGACTGAAGAGTATAAAAATTTGTGTGCAGCGTTAAATGATCATGATTACTTTGGCTCTTCAGGATGGCAATTATCTTCATATATACAGGATGTTTTAATTTATATAGCAGGATTCGTTGTCAAGTCATTGAAAAAATGTATCACTTGCTCAAAATGTCTTGATATGTTGAGACTTGTGAAACATATTCATTTCTACAGAAAAGAAAAACGTATGCAATTTATTCAAGCATCCAAATTTGTCATTAAGATATGCACACAAGCAAAAAACAATAAGATATATTTTCTAACAACCCTAATATTTTGAGTACAAAATCTGAAAATTTAATCAATAAGTTGATTCATAATTGTATTGTCTGTTTACCAGATGATGTTTTAAATGCATTTGGCAATCATGTATTTGATGAAGGGTTTCTAGAAAGTCATGAATTGCCTTTGATAAAACTGATATTGAAAAGATATTTCACTATAAGAATTCACCACGAGACAAGAAAAATGAGCGATCAAGTGGTGAATCGAGTAAGAAGCTGCTCACACATCTGATTTTGTATCAGAATCAATAAGTTTTTTTTTTCTTTACAATTGTTAGTTTTAAGTTTTAGGGTGATCAGGGTGTATAAAACACTCTTTTTTGATCGTGTACTTTTCGATCCTGTTTGGATTCAATTACCAAGGACAATAGCAGTAGTAGATTCTTAGTTATTTTATTATAAACATTTCTGAAGAATCGATTATCAGTATATTTTAGTTACCTATCGTATTTCTTCAAATCATTATTGTAAAAATCATATTTTATGTTACATGTTATTTTTATGGAAGTTATTAATACATCCTTGCTTGATAATCAATCCTGATTATGCAGGCTTTCAAGTTTCAATTGCTATTCCACTTTAAATACTGATGCCGCCCCGTCCATTCCATTGCAAAACTAACAAAATTCAATCATCTATCTTATATAGTGGAACAAAACTATACATTCATACTATCATTTGCCTTCAAAGGTGCAGGTAATGATGGACAAGGTTTCAGTAAGTAAGTAAGGCCTATTACAGCATTAATGAGATCTGATATGATTATACTTCACACTTGATGTAAAACTGACCTATCTAATACATTTTCATGTCGAACTGGATCAATAAATTTATTGTTATTTTTGTTATTCAATTTAACATAGTATTCAGGTGTAATATCCTTAAATTTCAAACCTTTGCAGTCAAATGAGCTCCATTTGTAATAACATGGTGGTCCCCAATAAAAATCTGGACTCAACTCAGAACAAGATATCAAGCTGTGTTAAAATCCAAATTTAGATACAGCATCGTCTTGTATGGTAATAACGTACCATGCAGCCTTACTGAAAAGTGACCTGAATAGATGTATTCGATATAATAGGATTGTTAATAAGATCATTGATAATGATATAACATTCAATTGTATAGGTATTTGTAATTATTAAAACCAGAACAACAATATTTGAATATCATATTTGCTATTTCAAATCTCTTTTCATATTGAATTTTTTTTCGAATCGAAATATGCCCGCACTATAAAAATTCTGCGTATAACAATGATTTAGAATATATGAAAACATCGGGAAGGTCAACAAAATTCAAAAATAATGACATTAATTATGCATCCAATGAAATAATAATTAAAGATTCGATAACCTTTGAAGGATTTATTTCTATTCTTAACAAATTTTTAGATCCACGCCACTGACTTCTATTTACGACACACACTTTGTTTGTAAACAAACAGTGTTTATTATGGGAACAAAACATTCAGTTCATCTAGTAAGGGATTGCTCCATCTTGGTGTAAATAATCTAAGAATCCGACCAGTCCGATGTCGATGCGGGCGCGGAACGCCCCTAAGATTAAGAAGAAATATGAAACGGTGGCGACTAAACGATAATGATTAGCGCCCATCTATGCGTCAATTATAAGTACTAAAACTCAGGAGAATGGTAAATCAAAGATTGGGAAGCCACTTTGAGCAAACAAGGCATTTGAAAACATTGCCATGTTGCACGTGGGTAACCTCTTTCGTGAGCTTCATTTTGTTGCGTTCGTAGTGTGTTTTGTGTTTATCTATTTTGTGTGTGCATATTTTGAAATTCGAAAAGGTTTACGGACCTTATTGTATGGTGATGAACTGCCAAAATAATAAAAGGCCAATCCTTAACCCCGAGGAAAACGGAAATGTAGGTTTTGAAACTCGTAATCATGTGTATGTATGTCTGTTTTTCATTGCTTTTTAATTTCAGTAAGCTCAAATGAATAGTTTTTCTCTGACGAAGAAATATTGATCCCAGCAGCTGTTTAGAATGTGTGGTGAGCATTTTTTCTGCAGATCAAATAAAAACAAAAAGAGAAGCACTATCCTGTTGAAATCCATTGTGTTTTCAAATCCATCTCTTAAATAATGATTTACTTTTAATTGTTTTGATAATTCGGTAACTGATATGTAAGAAAATTATTGATTCGTATTCAATTTCATATTATATTTTTTGTGAGTAATGATTTCTGATAAAACTATAGCAATCAATACAACAGCATTTTATTAATATCAATTCATTTGAAGCAATATTGAGATGGAAAAATAACATCCTGATTACGGAGCAAAACATTAGCTTTGTTTTATCGATCATAAGGTTTTTTTCTGGGTTCGACGTCTAAATCAATGTGATACGTGGAATTAATTGAATTCGAATTCGGCGCCTATGATAACAGTTTCTTTCTGTATTGAAAAGTTCATCCCTTTTCAGCGCCATCTATGTGTCAGATAAACCGTGATGAAACCACGGAAATATCAAATTACCCCACCTACCGCGCCAATCTAACGAATTACATCAGAAGCATATTAAGAACCCTCCATCAACACGATAGAAATCTGTAAGGTGGGTATTTGAAAATTACAGATTCCTTGTTATTTACATAGATATCTGTAATTCCGGTTCTTGGAAAACTTAAAGTTTTCTTGTTGGAACTTGAAGAAAAACTGTAACGGTGACAAAGACGTTCCGGCTTAAGCCGATAGATGTCCGAAGGAGTATTTTACACGAAACATATCGACTGTAATTGCAGGAAATTACTGTTCATAATGAAGCATGCATAACATAAACAAACAAGTTGTTGCATGCGATCAAAACAAATTATCCACATCGATCCGAAGGCAGGATGACAAATGATTTAGGTAATGAATATTCATCATTTTACGATCAATTCTTTGGAAAGTTCGGGTGCCTCTAATATTATAAGTAGGTAGGTAAGGGAGAATTGTAATGATTGCAGAGTATTGACGAGTGACGACTATGAAATTCTCGCATTATTTTTATTTGGATCGATATTTGTTTGATGGCAAACATACATCATAAAAAATTCAACAGTTCAATTACTCATTTGAACGGGGAAATATTAATCACGGTTATAGATTACAGAATAAAATACATCCATACTAATTTATAAATGCGAAAGTAACTCTGTCTGTCTGTCTGTTACTCTTTCACGTCTAAACGCTGAACGGATTTGTGATGAAATTTGGTATGGTGATAGATGATAACCTAGAAATGGTCATAGGCTATAAATAATCACGCCATCGTTCTTAGGGTGTAGGCAGAAGCAGATAACTGAATTGATTAGTGATTTTTAGTCGTTTTTGTTGGTACTTTGCTCTTTCACGTCTAAACGCTGAACAGATTTTGATGAAATTTAGTAAGGTAATAGATGGTTACCTAAAAACGGATATAACATCAAATGATCACGTCATCGTACTTAGGGGGTAGGAAGTAGGCAGAAAACTGAATTGAGTTAGTGATTTTTTTTATGGTTTTTTGCTGGGAGTTTTGCTCTATCATGCCTAAACGCTGAACGGATTTTGATGAAAATTTAGTTAGGTGATAGATAGTAACCTAGAAAAGGATATGGGCTATTAATATTCATGCTATCGTACTTAAGGCGTAGGCAGTAGGCTGAAAACTAATTAAGTTAGTGATTTTTAATCGTTTGTTTCAAAAAGTTTACCTCATTCACGCCTTAACGTCTGAACGGATTTTATAAAACTTGGTTAATATAAAGATAGGATCTAGGCACGGACATATTCTGCATATTTTCGCCCGGTAAATATTCTCGTGAGGTTTTCACCATCAAGTTTTCCATTAAAAAATCGAGCATCAGACATCAATATTAGTTTATTTTTACTGCTGTTGGAACAAGGACTTACGAAAAGTGTCGAATTTTGGCCTCATATCCTCAAAATGATTTTCGAAGCGAAATTACTATTTTCAAATGGACAAATAATGAATAACCGAAAACGAGTGACCCTGTACCCGCAGCAGACATAATTGGACATTACGAAGTGTGGAAAACTGAACGCGAATGAAAATTCGACTGTGATGTCTGTCCAGCAGTCAGCATATAATTGCGTTCCAAATCCCAGCTCAATAAAACATCAGGTTAACGGTTTCTGTGTTATACGGCGCGGCCACAACGATGAATGGTTAATTCGTCGACCATGTACAGCTCGCACCTACATGCGAAACGCATTTGAGTTTGCGACATTCGAATTAATAACGGAAAACGGATTGTCTGGTAGAGGATTTTGACGGTTGGTACTACTGTTGTTGTTTAATTGATAATATCAGCACAACTGAGAGGTGACGTGAGTTACCTAATGGAACTATTTGGAATGCGGAAATTTGAGCTTTAAATATTCAACTTACAGGGTGTCCCATACTCGACGTCAACCCGAACCGGGTGAAAAGGCAAGTAATGCTGGTTGTCAGAAAAATATAAAAAAAATCTAAGTTGCGCGATTTCAAAAAATGCGCATTTGAAAAAACACGCCAAATTCCACACCCTGTGACAGTCTTTTCGCTCCTGTTGCTACAAATATCAACTTTTTCCAACTTTTTTCTTTGCTGTGTAACTTGAATAATGCTTGTCTAAACTGTAATCAGAAATTATATACCAGCTGATCTAGGTTTCATGAAAATAATGCTTACTTCTCAAAAAAAAATTCGAAATAAACAATTGCCTAGTTTCAACTGACTGTATTGAAAAAAAAATGTACTACGTAGGTTTGGCATGTTTTTTCAAAAGTTGGCGCATTTAGTGAGGATTCCAAAATGGTATAATACTTGTTTAATTGTAGCTGCCGTAGTTCAATTTTATTTTCGATTGCTTTGAATAGACCTTTTCGTTAACTGCTTCCTAGTAATAGAGTCCAATGGATTCAAGTCCGGTGAACGGGCCGGCCACGAGATTGAACCAGAAAGTCCGATCCATCTTCCGGGAAAAAATGTTATCAGAAAAAAAAATTCAGAGAAAATAATTTTTCCAGAAAAAATTTTTCCGGAGAAATTTCTCTGAAAATTTTTTTTTCTAGTAACATTTTTTCCGGGAAGATGGATCGGACGTTCTGGTCCAATCTCGTGGCCGGCCCGTTCACCGGACTTGAATCCATTGGACTTTATTACTGGGAAGCAGTTAACGAAAAAGTGTATTCAAAGGCAATCGAAAATAAATTTGAACTACGGCAGCTACAATTAAACGAGTATTATACATTTATGGAATCCTTACTAAATGCGCCAACTTTTGAAAAAACATGCCAAACCTAGGTAGTACATTTTTTTTTCAATAGAGTCACTTGAAACTAGGCAATTCTTTATTTGGAATTTTTTTTTTGAGAAGTAAGCCCTAGTTTTATGAAACCTAGAACAGCTGGTATCGAAATTTTGATTACAGTTTAGACAAGCATTATTCAAAGTTACACAGCAAAGAAAAAAACTTGAAAAAGTTGATATTGTGGCACAGGAGCGAAAAACTGTCACAGGGTGTGGAATTTGTGTGTTTTTTCAAATGCGCATTATTTTAAAATCATGCAACCTAGATTTTTTTTTATATTTTTTTGACAACCAGTATTACTTGCCTTTTCACCCGGTTCCGGGTTGACGTCGAGTAATGGGACACCCTGTATAGGGTGTTCCCAGATAAGATGGGAAACATTTGAAATGGGAGACAGAAAACACCTAGAGCAGGCATGAACAAACTTTTTGTGGAAAGCCAAATAGAAAAATTTTTCGTAGACCCAGGGCCACAATAAACTTTCCTACAGTAATGAAATGAATTCAACAAAATTTAAATAAACCTTGAATTATGTTCCTCACAATGGAAAAGATTGAAGAAACTTAAAGTGAGATAATTCAACAAAAAAACTCTGTGGCATTTATTTTATAAATAAATTTTGATACACAGAATGTTCAAGCAGACTTTAGTGGTCAAAGTTAACACTGTTAACACAGAACCATAGAAATTTCAATTGGAATATTGAAAAAAAGAATCTTTATATTTCCATAACAGGCTATTCGATTCAAATGATTTTTTTGTGAATGAAGACTGTTATACTAAATACTCATGCAGAATTTTGTGGCCATAGTGTCAACAGAACCATAGAAAATTCAATTGGAATATTTAAAAGAAGAATCCCTATATTACCATAACAGGATAACCGATTCGAGTGAAATTTATTTTGTGAATCAAAACTGATATACTGAGTGTTAATGCAAAATTTTAAAATGGTCGCATCATCAGAACCGTAGAAATTAATTTTTGTAATTATTTATTTTGTATTTTGTATACATATTTCATTTTTTGAATAATTTCCAGAATATGATTCCGATTGTGCTCAGATTCTGCATCAAAATAATTCCGAAAAACCATTTTTTTTTCAATTTCAACATCCCGTATGTGAGAAACAATGCGTCACACACTCACACTTTATAGGAACTTTATATTATGAAATCGAGATGAAAATCCCGAATTTAAAGCACCTTATTTTTAAACACTCTATATATTCGGCATTGGTTACATCAACGTACAATTGTATTTTGATACTGTTCATCGCCTAGAAATACAGTGGAACTTCCCTATAATGAACGCCTGTATAAGTGTATAACAAATTTCTCTGTATAACGAATTTCGTACAAGACATTGCACTTTGAATTCAAATTCCATGTTAAAACACCCTCTAAAACGGAGTAAATTCTCTCTATAACGAAATATTCAAACAACATCGCTCTTTGAATGGGGATTGGTAAGAAGGTATAAGGATGTGTTTTTGCCGAATTTTTTTTCCGGATGTACGTGATAAATCTCGACCTTAAACTAAATCATTACGGCGGGCAGAGAGATCCTTCTGAAACAATTTTAAATACACCTCTGGCTCTTTGGTTTCAATCTGACCATTTCGCTAGTGTGAGATGTTGTGCGAAAATGTCTAAAAGCAAATGCTTAAGTTTGAATGATAGAGTTAAATTTATCAGTGAAGTCAGCCGCGACATTACCGACTATAGAAACGAATTTTCTGTATAACGAAATTTCTTTATAAACGATTTTTTTTGCGGATTTGGCGCCTTCGTTATAGGGAAGTTTCACTGTACATAATCTCTCAAAATTGATTACATTCACTACACACGTTCATACATAAAGTTTCGAACTCAAAATCGCTCCAGTTGATAAATTGAAACTGTGTGAGTTTTTCAATTAAAAACTCCAAACTCGTCATATTTCATTAAAATCTAATCACAGAGGCATCCAATAAAGTTCATTAATTCTCGCAGCCTTCTATGCGCGTCTCTCACTTCTCGAAAATTCATATCAATTTTCACGGCACGTTTGATTTCCATTCGAGAGAAGCCGTTATAACTCGCGAAATGAATACGATTTCGCGTATAGCATCGAATTCTCGTTCGATATAACGAGCATGTTTATCGAATGTATAAACAAGATTCTCTGAATTCTGTTGCTAAGTATCGAGTCTATGGTTCGTGACATGTGATAGCATGTTACATTGGAAAGATGTTGCAGTAACTTCAGATTAGTATATTCTGAAACAAGTAGAAAAATAGGTAGTCCATGGGCCAGCGCCTGTTTTTCACAAAGATCACTAACAATAAGAATATTTGTGAGTAGCTTCATTTTGACGAGACGCCCAACTTTTTCCTCTACGAAAATTCTCGATAGTGAGGGCTAATACAGTATGGAGGCGTCAAAAGTGTTAAATGGGGAATGTTAAAATTTTATTACTGATAGCTACTTTATAAATTAAATCTTGAAACAATTTTATTACAAATTGAAAACAATAATTGTTCTACAAAAATGATGATTATATCAAAGTCTTTTCCACTACCAACATACAGGGTGTTTCATCATAAACTGGACAAACATATTTTAGTGTAGAGGACATCGAGAGAATCATTTTCGCCTTATACAATGTATCCCGTTTTCGAAGCATAAGCGAGATACAGGGTGTCAAACGTCATTTTTGAGTAAGATTCTTATGAGTCTGGTCAGTTATGTTTAATAGTTGAAGTAACGATTTTTGGTCAAATCTCAGTATTTTTGGGTCCTCTATTCAGAAAACTTGATGAACTACGAAAAAAATTTACAAAATGGCGGAAGACCTGCAATGTTCCTAATTTTTTTGCATTTGTCAAATTAACTTTCATTTTCTGAATGAACACAATTTTCTAAGGATTTCTGTGAAAAAAATTTTTTTTACATGTCTACAGCGATGAAAAAATTTCACTCGAAATGGATGGATTTTTTCAATGGTACTTCTTGAATTATCAATCACGAATATGAAAACAGAATTGAAAAATATCGAACGGTTTCGTTACTACAGGCATTCAAATATTTCGTTCAGACCTCTAATATACTTAATGAAAGAAAATTTGTTTTGAATTCTAGAGTCAAAATAATTAAATTATTGGCATGTCCAAATATTATAGATGAATTTATCCCAAAAAAATCAGTGAAACTTAGTTGGGAGTCGAACCGACGTAGGTATTAAATAGGGAAATGGCATGTTCTAAGGATATTAATATTCGTTGCCAGGCAACGGTAGTTCGTAGTTCATAGAGTTTGACTACTGGTTAAATTATATTCGCTGAAATTCAAATACCAGTCCAACTCTATGAAATACGAACTACCGTTGCCTGGCAACGAATATTAATATCCTTAGAACAGTGCCATTTCCCTATTTAAAACCTACTTCGGTTCGAGTCCCAACTGAGTTTCACTGATTTTTTTTTATAAATTCATCTAGAATGTTTGGACATGCCAATAATTCAATTATTTTGACTCTAGAACTCAAAACAATTTTTTTTCATTATTTCAGAGGTCTGAACGAAACATTTGAATGACTGTAGTAACAAAACCGTTCGATATTTTACAATTCTGTTTTCACATTCGTGATTGATAATTCAAGAAGTACAATTGTACAAAATTTCATCCATTTCGGCGGAAATTTTTTCATCTCTGTAGACTTGTGAAAAAAAATTGTGTTCGATTTTTGAAAAAAATTTTTCACAGAAATTCTTAGAAAATTGTGTTCATTCAGAAAACAAAAGTCAATTTGACAACCGCAAAAAAAAATGTGGAACATTGCAGGTCTTACGCCATTTTGTAATTTTTTTTCGGAGTTCATCAAGTTTTCTGAATAGTGGACCCAAAAATACTGAGATTTGACCAAAAACCGTTACTTTAAGTGTTAATACATAACTGACCACACTCATAAGAATCTTGCTCAAAAATGACGTTTGACGCCCTGTATCTCGCTTATGCTTTGAAAACGGGATATATTTTATAAGGCAAAAATGATTCTCTCGATGTCCTCTACACGAAAATATATGTTTGTCCAGTTTATGATGAAACACCCTGTATATAAAAAATAAATCCCAAAAGAAAGATCTTTCCAATTCTTGAAAGAAAGTAGAATTCCGTATTACATGCAAGTGAAAGCAAAGAGGTCGGAGATCAATTCATTACAGAATCACTGCTCATTACCCATAATTATTATAGAAGCAGTAATGCTGGTACAATAAACAATAATATTAAATAAGAATCTGCAGTAATGAACATGGTCATCAGAAGTTTCTAGAGAAGTTCTGAGTGGTACCAGTGAAATCAATAATTCTGGGTTAGCACATTAATATTATTATTTACCGTTCGTATAATAAATCATTCTTTTTTGTCGTTCAATCTTTATATATCATGCATGAACTTCTCCTGTCGCATTGAAAAATATCAAGGAAGATTAAAAGAAAACAAAATTCACAAGTATTCAAGAAATACATTTTTATTAATCTGGACAACGTTTACTTTCAATAAGACGGAGCTACGTGCCCCACAAGCAACCAAACCATTGATCTTTTGCGGGAAAAGTTTCCGGACCGTGTTATCTCTTGAAGAGGTGATCACAATTGGCCACCGAGATTTTGTGATTTAACAGCTTGAGACTTCTTCCTTTGGGGTCACGTGAAAGAGAAGGTCTACGCCAATAGCCCACAGTCGATTCAAGACCTCAAAGATGGAATTCGTGAGGCTATCGAGGACATAGGGTAGCCACTTTGCGATATGGTTATGGAAAATTTCATTAAAAGGATATGGTCCTGTAAGCATGGTCGTAGTGGTCATTTGCCTGATGTTATTTTCCAGTATTAACGGCATAGCTTCTTTGTATTTTCTTTGAATATCAAAATAACACCTCTTATTGGGAAACCCTTCATATTTACAGAACCTTTTCATGAAATGATCTGAGACGTCGCTCCCCCAAAATCTTAAGCTATAATTCAGAAGCACTCTGTATATTGCATTAATTTCGTGGTTTGCTAGTTTCAACAATAATTGCCATCCATACTTCCGATTCAAGACACTTTTCTAATTCCGCTGAAATCGTGAATTTTATATTTGCTAACAACACCGCACAAAAAAGTTTTATCCCCAAAAACTTGGCATAATTGAAGCCCTCAAGATAGTAGCAAAACGAACAGCGCACCCCTATTCTGTTTTATACTTTTGCCGAAGAATTTCTTAACTAAAATCAGGGTTGTTTACCACCCTTAAGAACCTGGCCTGAAGGCATCTATCAAGTTCTGGAAAGTTTGAATTGGAGTTAGGAAATTGATCTTAATATAATTAATCAATTGAATTAAGAATTTCGCGAAGTTCGTGCAGAAAGAATAAATAGAAATTGTGCGCTTGTTGGATTTTTGGCTGAGTTAGGAAACATTAGATTCGAATTAAGTTCGCCTGTATTGGTGATTGTGTATTTATAGTAGGAGAGCTGGCACGAATTTTTGGGTAGGTATTTGAGGCCAGCTGAAAACCTGTCAGATGCCTCTCCTTTTATATCCCAACTCGGGATTGCTGATCTGGCTGGTGAGTAGCGGGGCTAAATCAAGCCCTACATTTTTAATGGCCTGGCAGGTAGAAAGCCCTACCGAAATGATCTGTCTTTTTGGGAATCTTATTTTTTAGTTATAAGTAACACTCCATTAAAATTGAAAGCTGCCCCAAAATCATTTTTTATAATTTTTTGCAAAATATTTTTGCACGTGTCTGTCAATGTTAAAACTCCGATTAAATTATTTGGCAGCTTGAAATTTTAATAGAGTGTTACTTATAACTAAAAACTAAGATTCCCAAAAAGACAGATCATTTCGGTAGGGCTTTCTACCTGCCAGGCCATTAAAAATGTAGGGGTTGATTTAGCCCCGCTACTCACCAGCCAGGTCTGCAATCCCGAGTTGGGATATAATAGGAGAGTAATCTGACATTCTGACAAGTTCTCAGCTTGCCTCAAATACCTACCCTAAAATTCGTGCCAGCTCTCGGACTATTATAGGGTTTGGTGACTAGGCATTTTCAGTATCTTATAAAGGGTGTTTCAAGTTGCGCGTTTTTCCAAAGATTAAATATAACACATGCTTTGCATATAAAAGGTTTTCCAATAAGAGGTGTTATTTTGATATTCAATGAAACATGTAATTTTGAAAAAAAAATGATCGGATGTTTGTTTCATCATAAAAAAGAAGCTATGCCGTTAATAGTGGAAAATAACATCAGGCAAATGACTACCACGACCACGCTTACAGGACCATATCCTTCGCAAAGAGGCTGCCCTATGTCCTCGAAAGCCTCACGAATTCCATCTTTGAGATCTTGAATCACCCTGGGCTATTAGCGTAGACCTTCTCTTTCACGTGGCCCCAAAGGAAGAAGTCGCAAGGTGTTAAATCACAAGATCTCGGTGGCCAATTGTGATCACTTCTTCGATAAATAACGCGGTCCGGAAACTTTTCCCGCAGAAGATCAATTGTTTCGTTGCTTGTATGGCAGTTCTTGTGGTAACCTAACTTTTTAAGCCTTAAGACCCAATTCTTTATGCAATACGATGTAATGACCTTTGTGAAATGCCTAATTCCAAGGAACGTGGAGGAATGGACAAACCTGGGTTTTCTTCAAAACTTTCGGCTACAACAGGAATATTCTCGGTTGTTCTTGAGCGACGTGAAAGGGTTTTATTTTTCACATCACTTACTTGTCCCAACACCCCGAATTTTTCCACCAATTTCTTTATTTCGGTTCGACGAAGTGCTTCAGGACAACCCAAAAGTGTTCGAGTTTTACGAACCGTCTCTGCCAATAAATTTTCACCATTTTTATAGTGAATTTTAATGATTTCAATGCGTTCTTGAAGCGTGTATCGTCCCATTTTTGAGCGCTCGTTCTACTTAGACGAGTGCTATATCGTTTTGCCCAAATGTCTGTAATTTTCGAATTTGAGCCGAAAATGGTCTCAAACGATAGGGTTCGACTCCCTGATGGAAAATATGAGGTCAAATCAAATTCTGTAGGGCCGGCCGTCCGTGAGCACAATAACTCTCGAACGGATTGTCCTAGAGACTTGAAATTTTCAGGGTGTGTTCAGCTCCCAAATAGCTCGGTTAAGTTCGTTAACCAGAAAAATCGTACAGGGTGTTCTATAAAAAGTGGCCATTCAAAATTTTTGTTCCTCAATATTTCACACAAAACGAGGGCAAACGGAATGAAATTTTGCAGCAACTTGCCAGATGCTCATAGTGATCCTCTCGCAAAATTTTGTGGCCATAGTATTAACAGAACCATAGAAAATTCAATTGGAATATTGAAAAGAAGAATTTTTTCATTTCCATAACGAACCTTCCGATTTAACTGAAATTGATTCTGTGAGTGAAGACTGACACACTGATTGTTCATGCAAATTTCAAGAGGATAGCATCATCAGAACCATAGAAATTCCAATTGGAATATTAATGGAAAGACTCTTTATATTTCCATAACAAGATATCCGAATCAAATGAAATTTATTTTTGGAATTGAGATTTATATATTGAATGTTTGTGCAAAATTTGAAGATCATCGCATCATCCGAACTATAGAAAATTCAATTTGAATATTGAAAAAAAAAATTATATTTTCATAACAAGATATCTGAATTGAGTGAAATTTATTCCTGGTATAAAGATTGATATACTGAATGTTCATGCCAAATTTCAAGAGGATCGCATCATCAGAACCATAAAATTTAATTATTTTAATTTTCAAGTGTGACCATAGAATTGAATTTTTTTAATTGTTTATATATAAAGTATCAATTTCAAGTCATATACAGAATTTTGAGATGATAGTCCTATTTCTCCACCACCACCAGAGAACGAGCGCTCAGAAGCTCCTGCTCAGGGCTTGCTTCCATTTTTATTAATGGCGTAGTTTTTACTTGTCGAATGTCAAAAAATTACAGCTTCAAACGTGACATCTACCGAAATACCGGGCTATTAAAAATAACACCTCTTAGTGTAAACTCGAATCCGATTAGACTTCTTGAAGTTGGTAATACACGCGTAAAAGTCCTTCAAAACCATAAAACATTCCAATTTTTGCGTTGGCTGCACCCCCTCAAGATTGTCTATCTCATGTCAAGGCAATAAAGAAGGGAAAAACAGTGATTTCCCCTTTCCCTTATACAGGGGACGTTAATATTAATCTGATGGGGTGCATAGGTTATGGGCCGACGTCGTCAAAATTTCATGAAATCACTGGGGCTATTTGACAGTGGAAAAGACAGGTGGAATCCGAGAAACGAGATGTGGAAACTTCAAATATTCTGAAGGACGTGGGAGGAAGCCAGAATGAGATACTGTTGAAGAAAATGTTGAATAAAATCAGTAATAGTCCATCGGCCAGCGCCTATTTTTGATGACGATTACTAACAATCTAAATTTTTGTGAGTAGCATCATTTTTACGAGACGCCCAACTTTTTCCTCTACGAAAATTCTCGATAGTGAGAGCTAATACAGTATGGAGGCGTCAAAAGTGTTAAATGGGTAAATGTTCAAATTTTACTACTTAAAACTACTTTATGAATTGAATCTTGAAATAATTTCATTACAAATTGAAAACAATAATTGTCCTACAAATATGATGATCCTATCAAAGTGTCCCCCACTCCAACATATATCACTAATATAACTAGATTTAAAAGAATTATTACTTACCGGCTGATTTCTTCACTGTTTATCAAATATTTCCTTTATGAACTGGTCACAGTCCTACAAATTGAGTGGAACGTTTTTCCAGTCCTAGTTTGTAATCATTTTTAATTGTGGGTTCTGTGGTACAATTTCTCAGGTACGACTGGAAAAACGAACAAATTCTTGAAGGAAATATTTGCTAAGCAACAATGAAAAAATCAGCCGATTAGTAATAATTTTTTTAGACCTAGTTGTTGATATAAGTTGGGAGTAGGGGACACTTTGGTAGAATCATCATTTTTGTAGGACAATTATTGTGTTCAATTTGTAATAAAATTGTTTCAAGATTTATTATAAAGTACCTGTCAGTAATGAAATTTGAACATTCACCCATTTAACACTTTCGACGCCTCTATGCTGTATTAGCCCTCACTATCGAGAATTTTCGCAGAGGAAAAAGTTGGGCGTCTCGTCAAATTGAAGCTACTTACAAATATTCAGATTGTTATTAATCATTATGAAAAACAGGAGTGACCCATGGACTATAACTAAAAACCTCAGCGAAAATATCTTTTTTCTCCAACCATCAAAAAATGTTGACATTTTTGTACTATTTTCAGGTGCAAAAGTCATAAATTCCCTTACCGTACAAAAATTCGCTCGTTACTTAGCAACACTTTTAATCCTAGGATTAAAAACGCTACTTTTAATCCTTGGATTAAAAGTAATTGCATTTGACGTCTACTTGACAATCACTGTCATTAGTATGTGTTCAAATTTATAACCAAATTATTAACGATTTTTGACTGAAACCAATTTTATTGTAATTTTGACTTGGTTGGAGAAAAATAGTATATATTATTCGGACTAAAAGTGCCTATTTTAACTCGCAATTTTGCATTCGCTCGGCTGCGCCTCGCAACTGCAAATATTGCTCGTGAAAAAAAGATGCACCTTTAATCCTCATAATATAATATACTATTTTCCACGATTGCCAAAAAATACTTTCATTCGATGTTAATAAAATCCAAGGCTTTCATTTGAATAAGTGCATCTCAAAAAAACGAAATATCAAGTTCAAATAAAACTTGAAAGATCTCTGAAAGAATGGTCTATTTAATAAACGGAGCATAAACTCTACAATGTTCTCAAACTGTTCCACACAGTGTTAAGAGGTTAGGCCACAAATACATGGTTTCTTTCTTCTGGAAAACTTTTTTGGGGTTTATTTCATTACCAAAGAATATACTGTGGAACTTCCCTATAACGAACATCTATACTCCGTTCACGAAAGGTTGAGCCGTCGGTTGGCCATGGAAATTTGGCATATTCCACTGTGTATATTAAAATTTTAGGTTATGTTCCTTATATTCTTGTCAGATTGATAGGCAATGTTGTCAATATTGCATAGAGTTCTCTGATAACTCGCAAGCTCGTCGGATGAGGCCGCGTATATTCGGCAACGTTGACTTTATTTTACTTTATGACAGTAAATACTGCCAACTTCAGATAAATAGAGAAACGCCTACTATGTGCTCAACCTTTCGTGAACGGACTATATATAACGAATTTCGTACAAGACATTGCACCTTGAATCCAAATTCCATGTTAAAAACACCCTCTAAAACGAAGTAAATTCTGTGTATAACGAAATATTCAAAGAACATCACTCCTTGAATGGGTATTGATAAGAAGGTATAAGGGTGGGTTCTTTCCAAAAATGTTTTCCGGATGTACGTAATAAATCCCTACCTTAAACTAAAACATTACGGCGAGCAGCGACATCTTTCTGAAACAGTTTTAAATACACCCCTCTGGCTGTTTGGTTTCAATCCAACTATCACGCTAGTCTGAAAGTTGTGCGAAAATGTCTGAAAGAAAGTGCTTCAGTTTAAATGATAAACTTAAATTTATTAGTGAAGTCGGACATCGCCGACTTAAGAAATAAATTTTCTGTATAACGAAATTACTTTAAGACGAATTTTTTCGCAGGTTAAGCGCTTTCGTTATAGGGAAGTTCCACTGTACTTACAAAATGGCGTAGAAACAATCGAGATCAATGGAACATTACGAAAATTATTGATTAAAGAACTTCAGGAAGGTAACCGAGTTTTTTTGCCGGATTTGGTTAAAATAAATGAGAAGCTTTCAGAGAAATTTCTACAATACCATCATTGTGGATATTTATCAAGTTCCCTGTAATTTTTACATTATAAAGACGGCTTTCTAACTTTCGTGCCCCCTAGGCATCTCATGCACTTTAAATTTGTGAAGAGATTCTTCTTCAGAGGGTCTTGAGTGCAAAATTGGAGGGTCTGTTGACTTGGGGTCTATTCGAATTTGACATTTACCAAATTGAAATGTCAGTTTAAGCCTCTATATCACCAGCATGGGGGAATACTCTAAGAGTAAACATTCACTTTCCTTTGTTTCTTGAATGATTTCATTCTGATAACAATTGGATCTTCTATTTTAGGGTGAACATGAAGATGTTCAGCTGTTTTGTGTATTTTGTATGTACGAAGAACGTTGGATACCTATTGAGATATCTGGATTTATACTGTATAATTCATGAAGCGAGCAAAAATTAATTTATTTGTCACTTGACACTTCACAAAATCATTATTGTTTTCAAAGGTTACTTATATCATAAATTTGTATTCTAAAATCAAAGTGAATCAAAATATAATATATACTCCGTTCACGAAAGGTTGAGCCGTCGGTTGGCCATGGAAATTTGACATATTCCACGGTGTATATTGAAATTTTAGGTTATGTTATTTATTTTCTTGTCAGATTGATACGCAATGTTCTCAACATTGCATAGAGTTCTCTGATAACTCGCAAGCTCGTCGGACGAGACATTCGGCAACGTTGACTGTATTTTACTTTATGACAGTGAATACTGCCAACTTCAGATAAATAAAGAAACGCCTACTATGTGCTCAACCTTTCGTGAACGGACTATAGTGACCATGGTGTGAACAGAACCAGAGAATATTCAATTGGAATATTGAAAAGAAGAATCTATATTTCCATAACAAGATATACGATTCGAGTGAATTTTTTTTTTGTGAATCGAGACTGATATACTGAATGTTCATAAAAAATTCCAAGAGGATTGCAATATCGAAACCATAAAATTATTTTTTTTTCCATTCGTTGAGTCATAGAAAAAACCTCATTTTCAACTTTGATTTGAGCCAGAACGGGTTGTCGCAGAACAAGCTGTAGTGGTATAATTTGTAGGAAATTCTATATACTTTCACTTTGTATGGAATGGTTTTTCACGAAAAGTTGATAAATTCCGAGTAATAAGCAAAAAACTGACCAAGAATGAAATGTTCCGTCACGAAATTTCGTTAGCAAACCTCAAATTCGGATTCAGCACCCCAAAAAACATAAAAAAATGAAAGAATTAAAAACTATCCCAAACTTTTTCTGCTAAAAGCACAATTCAACTGGATAATAATGTTATAGGGGCGTTTTTTTTTATCTTTCACTCCTTAATCTTTGATCTCTGGGTTTACTTTTTACTCTGATTATTTTCTTTTCTGTTCGCATCTGACACAGCCTATCTATGTTCCCTATTGATCTGAAAACCGTACAAAATCTCCACCATCAACAACCGTCAGCAATTTTTCACGTAACAGTTCATTTCAATTCCCACGAAATGTATAAATTTCGATGCAGTCCGGTGCATTCAATTAGTCCGTTTCATTTAATTAACTGTTTCTAAACCGTGTCAAAACAAGTCATAGCTATCGCGTAGTAGTAAAACAGCAAAACGCTTTTCAATTTCCATATTTAATTTAAACGAAATAGCTTCGGACGAGTCAAGGTTTTAGACGTACACCGCATCGTTAGTTACGCAGCGTTAAATTTAACAGTATATTCTAAACGCGAAACATTATTATAATACGATGTTGAACTCTTTATTACGGATATTTCAACAGGTGGAATTTATGGATAGGAATAGGTTTGTGGAATATTCGTCGTATTCAAAAAGCTTAGAATAAATCCATAAATTGCTTTAAAAGTGAAAAACTGTTGGTTGAGAAAATTTTCCTTGATACAGTGCAACCTTAATATAACGAACCTCAATATAACGACTTCCTCGATTTAACGAATTTTTCATAATCCCCTTGAATCGTCCATAAGAGTCAATGTAAAACATACCTCTACATTACGAAAACTTTTTACGAACAACGTCTTTATAACGAATTTTCTACTCAGAGCCGGAACTAGGATTCTAGCGCCTGTGGCAAACTTTCAAAATGCGCCCTTGAAGAAATTCATTTTTCAATAAATACATTTTTTTTCATAATTGACATTTCGATGGGTTTAATACAGAACTATACCGAAATTCTTACTTTTCAGGAGACACGTTTTTTTAAATAGGTCAAAAGCTGATTGAAGATATATACGAATTTTTTCATTTTGAACTTCAACTTGAAGATCCTGATTGTTTTGTGATGGTAAACTTTACCCAAAAAGAAATTTTCGAAAAACTGGGACATAATATAGCTTTGTATGGTAGTTCTGAATATCAGAACTATTTAATGACCACTTTCAATGCCATCTTGAAAACAGACCTCTGTTTTCAAGATGGCATTGCCACTTTCAACTAAAATATGTCCTTATGGATGGGTCAGAGCTATGCTATGTCCACTAAATCGCTAGATTGAACTATCACGTGAGTTTATATGAAATTGAAAAAGTGGGGTAAGGATGTAAGATGGACTTGCAATACTTCTGCATCAGATGAAGTGTAGTAGCAAGCACGATACACAAACACCGGTATGCCAGATTCGGGGTCTAAACTCGTCCGGCGCAAGCATCTACGTCATTGCGGGAATACTAGAAACAAATTCCAATCAATTCTGTCGAGTTCTAACACTTCTATCCCGCAAATGCAATGGAAATGCTCCGCAGCGACGTCACTCTCGATGCGCGTCGGCATACCGGTGTGTGTGTATCGTGGTAGCAAGCATTTTTTCAGCCCATAAACCCATTTTCTGGAAAAAAAGGACTTGGGATAGTTCTACATTCAACTGACTATTTATTCATTATATTTTGAAGAACTTTTTTAATCACAATAATCTTAATCCAGTCGAATTGTGCTTTCAGCTGGAAAGTTTTGTGGTGGTTTTGATTTCTTTGAGTGTTAAGTGCTAACAAAATTTCGTGACGGAACATAGAAAAAAGGCAAAAAATCTCATTCTTGGTCAGTTTATTGCTCATTACTCGGAAACTATCAAATTTTCGTGAAAAACTTTTCCATACAGAATGAAGTACATAAAATTTCCTACAAAATGTACTACCACATCTTGTTCTGCGTCAATCTGTTCTGGCTCAAATTATAGTTGAAAGTGAGGTATTTTCTATGACTTCTTTTCAATATTCCAATTGAATTTTCTATGGTTCTGTTCACACTATGGTCCTACTATTTTTCATAAGGCTTATTACGAGCATCTTGCATTTGGCCGAAACATTTCATTTCGATTGGTTTCGTTTCGTCTGAGATATTCAATTTAATGGGAATATTAAAGAAAGAATCTTTATATTTCTATAACAAGATATCCGATTCGAGTGAATTTTTTTTGTGAATCGAGACTGATATACTGAATACTCATGCAAAATTTAAGAGGATCGCATCACTGGAACCATAGAGTTCAATTTTTTCTTCATTTATTGAGTCACAGAAAATACCTCATTTAAGTTGAGCCAGAACAGGTTGTCGCAGATCAAACTGTGGTAAAACAATTTGTAGGAAAGTTTATGTACTTTCATTTTGTATGGAAAGGTTTTTCACGAAAAGTTGATAGTTTCCGAGTTTTAAGCAAAAAACTGACCAAGAATGAGATTTTTCATTTATTTTTGTTTTGTTTCTATGTTCCGACACGAAATTTTGTTAGCAAACCTCAGATTCGAATTCAGCACCCCAAAAAACATAACAAATGGAATGAAACTTTTCAGCTAGGGGTTCTTTTAAGCACAAATATACTGAACCTCCCATATTTCTTAAAAAGTAATGAACAAGAACTCAATCAACAAAATGAACAGAAAACGAGAAAAAAATTGTTGTTTCACATTTTGCGCTCCTAGGTCATTTGCGCCCGTGGCAAATGCCTCTCTCGCCACGCCCACGGTCCGGCTCTGTTTCTACTACCAAAAAGAGTGTGAATACCTCTACTTAACGAATTTCGTCAACTCAAAACCTCTATATAACGTTTTCACCATTAACCCCAGGTATGTGATTCAGCCGCGACAGGTTTCGACGCGTATTACGTAAAATACGAAGTTAGTTGTGAAAAGTAATCAGTGTTGTTCCTCACTTTTTTGCAATGGCTCAGAAAAGTAAAGATCGTTCCTTATCTGTCACAGAAAAGCGAAGCATCATTAATTATATTGACAAAAATCCTTCTACAAAAAAAATTAGACATAGCTAATAAGTTATGGATTCCCGCAAGTTCATTGGCTACAATTTCAAAATCTAAAGATAAAATTTCCGACGAAATTGGTTCGCCTTCAAACATCAGAAGGTTGAAACCGTGGGAAACAAACTACAATTTATGACTTTTTTTCCAATCAAGATTCAGGCTTTCATACCAATTTGTTGATTTTTCACCTCTTTTTATTTTGTTCTGCGAATTTTTGAAAAGAAAAAACCTACCTACTCACTTTATTGTTTTGAAAAAGAAAATATTAAATAAATGAGTAATTTGATAAAAATGACTTTTCATTTATATGAGCAAAATTATTTCGCAATAACAAGATGAGTACGTAATGTCGAGGTGAATAAAACCTCGGTATAACAAATTTTGGACCAACCTCACCTCAATATAACAAACCTCAGTTTTACGAATTACTTGATGTAACGAATATTTACTGGTTCCCTTCCGATTTGTTATATCGAGGTTCCACTGTAATAGGAAGAAGTTTAACGCGAAACATCGTCATGATTATCAAAATAGTGAAAAAAATAGTGAAAACAGAGTGTAATGAAGGGTTTTCCAATAGGAGGTGTTATTTCGATCTTCAAAAAAAATGTCATCTTTCAATATAAATGATTGGATGTTTATTTCATTTTAAAGAAGAATCTATGCCATCAATAGTGGAAAATAACATCGGGCAAATGAGAACCACGACCACGATTACAGGACCGTATCCTTTTAATGAAATTTTCCATAACCAAATCGCAAAGTGACTGCCCTATGTCCTCGATAGCCTCACGAATTTCATATTTGTGGTCTTGAATCGACGCTGGGCTATTGGCATAGACCTTCTCTTTCACGTGGCTCCAAAGGAAGAAGTCGCAAGGTGTTAAATCACAAGATCTCGGTGGCCAATTGTGAACTTCGTCATGGATATTACAATTGTGAAAGCAGAGAATAAAATTAATCGATTGAAATCAACCAATATTAAACTCATACTTCGGAGCTAATCTCGTCCTCGTTCAAGACAAAATGCGAGGAAGTGGTATCAAACAGGGCACCTATGGATGGCCACTTCGTCCTTATTAGGACTCATCACCACCGGATAGCCCTGAATGATACAAGGTATTTCTTGGAACTTACAGCGAAATGGCATCTTCTTTAAGGTATAAATATACCGAAGACGCCATCTTTATTTCCATACGAAAACCTTCTTCCATAGCATAAACCTTGAACGAATTATCGAGATGTTTACCATTTGTAGCATTGACCGAAGCGTTCTTGCATTTCGCAAATTTTACGTCTTCAGTCCACGACGAGGTGCGCTCAGGGTAACGTCAGTTGACACCGTAGTAAATTATAAGAAGAGGTTTAACGCGTAACATCGCCATGAATATCAAAATAGTGGAAGAAAAGAATAATATTAATCGATTGAAATTAAACAATATTAAACTCGGAGCTAATAGTAAACATCTCGATCAAGGTTCATGCTATGGAAGGTTTTCGTATGGAACTAGAAATGGCGTCTTCGGCATATTTATACCTTAAAGAAGATGCCATTTAGCTATAAGTTCCAAGAAATACCTCGTATCATTCAGAGCTATCCTGTGCTGATGAGTCCTAATAAAGACGAAATGGCCATCGTAGGTGCTCTGTTTGATACCACTTCCTTGCATTTTGTCTTGAACGAGAACGAGATTAGCTCCGAAGTATGAGTTTAATATTGGTTGATTTCAATAGATTAATATTATTCTCGGCTTTACCTATTTTCCTTGATAATTTGTTCGAAGTCAACCGTTTTCCAGCTATTAGAGAAAATTGGAAAATGGCGTCAAATTAAAAGTTCTCATAACTACTCTATAACTGAAGTTATAAACATGAAACTAAAACATTACACAGGTACTTTTTTCGGCAGAATTCTTGGAGCAATCAATTTTTATTCATTACATTTTGTTCTAGCTCATCGGTTTTCTGAGATTCCCTCACTTGACAACGAATTTAGGACACCCGGTACAAGAATTATTGACGAGTTACGCTATTTTTTGGCACACTGTATAATTACTATAATCACAATTACAATAGCTGCTTTTTTTGTAGAATTTATGTGGGATTCGTACTTTTATTTATACTTTATATTATAATGTATGTTGATCTCATGACGTTATCGACAACGTATAGTCCATTCACGAAAGGTTGAGCCGTCGGCTGGCCATGGAAATTTGGCATATTCCACTGTGTATATTGAAATTTTAGGTTATGTTCTTTATTTTCTTGTCAGATTGATACGCAATGTTGTCAATATTGCATAGAGTTGTCTGACAACTCGCAAGTTTGTCGGTCGAGGCCGGGTACATTCGGCAACGTTGATTTTATTTTACGTTATGACAGTAAATACTGCCAACTTCAGATAAATAAAGGAACGCCTACTATGCTCTCAACCTTTCGTGAACGGACTATAGGTATACTCTGTTCACAAAAGGTTGAGCACATAGTAGGCGTTTCTTTATTTATCTGAAGTTGGCAGTATTTACTGTCATAGCGTAAAATAAATTCAATGTTGCCGAATGTACCCGGCCTCGTCCGACGACCTTGCGAGTTATAAGAGAACTCTATGTAATATTGACAACATTGCGTATCAATCTGACAAGATGATAAATATCATAACCTAATATTTTAATATACACAGTGGAATATGTCAAATTATCATGGCCAACCGACGGCTCAACCTTTCGTGAACGAACTATACAGGTTTGGAAATTCACATCTGAAATATACGATATACAATGCATCAGACAGAGAATTCTCCTCTCCATTTGCACAGATGAATAGTCGAGACAATCACTTTCTGTAACACACTGAGTTCAGTTGTCTTAGTTCATTATTCTAGTCTTGTCTCTCTCTTATCGTTCAGAGGAGCGTAATTCTTTAGTATGGTAGGCAACAGTAAATACTTGAATCGAGTATTACAAGCAGCCTGACAAATTAAAAATTCTATACGTGTAGTTCGGGTTCCCTACTGCGATAAGAGAGAGACGAGACTAGATTATCGCAGTAAGACAGTTGAATTAATTCAGTTATCGCACTTGATTATCTCGCCTATTCATCTGTGCAACTGGAGGGAAAAATTCTCTGTCTGATGCCTTGTATATCGTATGTTTTCGATGTGAATTTCCAAATCGGTATAGTAGGCGAGAAATAAAAGATGAAAAAGTAGTTGTCAATCAGATAAAGACGAGCTTATTAAGAGGCTGTATTTCTTCCGAATTTTGTTAGTTGTTTCGTTAATAAACTTTTATACAAACCTCGTGGTAGTTTTACAATATACCCTAGCTAGACAACGTAAAAAATCCTACATTCACATGGGGAAGTTCAAATTCAATGTGATCAAATATGAACACGTATGCAGCATTAGATATCACCATAAAGAAACGTGAATTCTTATTTACTTTCACAATTATATTCTTCAATTTATGGAGGCGATTAAGAACCTAATTCCCAATATCTATTCAAGTCACGTTTGAGAACTTTAATCGTTCAAAGTCTTGTGACAAGGCATCAGCTCATAAAGTGTGGGAACTACTCACCAAGGATACCATTTAAGAAGTTTTATGGCACTCACCTGAAAAATAAAATAGATTGGAATTAATGAAATATCACTAAAACAAAACATTAATACAGGGTGGGGCAAAACAAACAGTGCAGTTTTAATGGACTATAAAAATTGGCACAACCCACAAAAATGTGTTTATTTCTCCAACCATCAGAAAATGTTGACATTTTTATACTATTTTTAGGTGCAAAAATCATAAATTGTCGATGGTAGCTTATCGGGGAGAAAGTACCGGGTTTTTCACTATAATTTGACCCCCCCTTTAACTTTGTTACTGAAGGAGATACAAAAAAATGTTTCGTATAAAAGTTTCACGAAATCAACTGAGGTTTTTTGATATGTGTCCAGAAACTGAAACATATACAGGGTGACCAACATAATGATGGCAACTTCATTTTTTCAAATGGAACACCCTGTATATTTTTCCATATATGGTTATCTCTTTTTTCCCTGATTTCGAATATGTAACATATGTTGGTCTATCTTTCTTATTCTGAGCACCATAGAGTTTCAAATTTTAATAACCATCTGGCATTGCGTTTTGGAAGTTCGCGAATTTTCAAGTGGACAATTTGATCTTTGGATTGGTAATGGCGCACCCATTTTATGACCACCGAATAGTCCCGATTTAACACCGTTGGACACGTTTTTATAGCCGTTCCTGAAGGAAAAAAATTACTTCAGCAAAAATGACAATCAATGAAAGCGGAGAATAATATTAATGATATAAAATCAACCAATATTAAACCCATAATTCGGAACTATTCCCGTCAACGCACAAGGAATAATGATAATATTTTAATGATTAGAAACAAATATTGAAGCTTTAATTCCTGACTTAAATCAGAGCCATAATATTGCTATATCAAAAATATTCTAAACAACTTGAGACAACTATATGAACTATGTGTATTGAATGAAGGTAGTCAATTTGGCCAATTTCTTCAGTTGATGTTATTCTTACCATACTATCACAGTTTATCCTTTTTCATTGATTGAGTAATTGTTAAGACTTCTTTCTAAAATAATACTTTTAAGTAGATTGTTTGGATATAAGAACTTCTTAGGTTTTTCACATATTTTTTATTCAGTGTCATCATTTCAAAACTTTGAGACTGAAAATTGAAGATAATTTATATTCGACATCAGGAGGAAATAGCCTATCAAAAAAAGGAAGAATGTACAAGACAGGGTGTCCCATTTGAAAAAATATAGTTGCATTCAATGTTGTTCACCCTGTATATCTTCCCATTGACGTTATCATAACTCCAAAAATGAGCATTTTCAGTAAACGCACTCTGCCACTTGTAAAATGATTACAGATCTTGGCAGGTGTTTCTTAAAATTTAAAACTCTGTGGTTCTCAGAATAAAAGAGATAGACCAACATATGTTACATATTTGAAATCAGAGAAGAAAGAGCTAGCCAAACATGGAAAATATACAGGGTGTTCCATTTGAAAATATGAAGTTGTCATCCATATGTTGGCCACCCTGTATGTATTTCAGTTTCTGGACTCATATCAAAAAACCTCAGTTGATTTCTTGAAACTTTTATACGGAACATTTTTTCGTATCTCCTTTAGTAACAAAATTAAAGGGGGGATCAAATTATAGTGAAAAACCCGGTACATCGAACTCGCGTACGCCTCTGTTTCTCGCGTAATCGCGTCATAGTGTTCGACGAGGTTTGGAAACGTTGAAAATATGCCAGGACGCGTTCAGGAAGTTGTTAAACCGACATTGTTCGATTTCCGGAACGTGTCCATCGACAGAATATCATATTTGAATATTAGGCTAAACCTATGAAGTCATTGAATATGATATACTCAGGAAGGAAAGAACACTAGAACTGTTATTATTTGTGTGGTTACTTAATTAGGATGATTTCGGCCAATTTCCAATAAAAGTTTACTTTCATTGGAAATCATGGATTTAGCTATAATATTACATTCTTGAAAACGATATTTCTTCTGTGCTTCCGAGTTTTCTCATAAGGAAATATGAGTGGAAATACGTTCTCAATCGAAGGCCAAATCTATATAATCAACTTTCATCACAAAATATACATGACAACTAGACGTTTTTCACACTAGTAATTACGGGTGGCCCATTTAAAAATTGGAATTTAATTTTCTATAAAAAAAACTGCTCAATATTTTTCAATGGTTGAACATTTATTTAAAAGGTTGGTTCATGACATTTATTTATGAAAAATAATTTCGGCCAAATGACCACCACGGCTGACTTGGCAGTAAATGAAAATGAAGCAGAAATCGCCGTAACCGTCAATGCCGAGCGCTACCGCGCAATGTTGAACGATTGGTTCTTTCAAGAAATTGAAGCTGACGACTTGGACGATGTTTGGTTCCAACAGGACGGTGCAACGAGCCATACAGCACACGCCACAATCGATGTTTTACGCCGCATTTTCGGAAATCGAATAATCAGCAGAAATGCTGATGTGAATTGGCCATCAAGAAGCTGCGATCTGACGCCATTGGATTATTATCTTTGGGGAGCGGTGAAAGATAAGTGTTACGCCAACAATCCAGAAACAATTCAAGACCTCAAGACCGAAATTCAAGCTGCTATTGGTGAAATAGAGCCCCAAAGAATCGAAAATGTATTAAAAAATTGGGTGGAACGAATAGGCTACTGCCAAGTCAGCCGTGTTGGTCATTTGGCCGAAATTATTTTTCATAAATAAATGTCATGAACCAACCTTTTAAATGAACGTTCAACCATTGAAAAATATTGAGCAGTTTTTTTTATAGCAAAATTAAATTCCAATTTTTAAATGGGCCACCCGTTAGAAGGGACATACACTGCGCAAAAAATTAACGCACATATTATTAATTAACGAAAATTTTAATTTTTATGAAAGTTAACTCTCTACATTGACTTTATAACATATTTTTTATGTTCTCGCGGAAAGGTTTTGAACGAAACAAGACACATTAAATGGAAAAAAAATCCAATATTTCACCGAATCTTATGTGAAAGAAGAGAAATAAACAATTCTCAAAATACTGGAATGCTGATAAGTGATTTAATACTTGCTATTTCCACCCCTTGCGTTAATTACAGCTCGGCAACGACGGTGAGTGATCTTTAAATGTTCTGATCTAATCCTTCCCAGATTTCTCTGAGTTGGATTCCTAATTCATTAATAGTAGCTGGATGATTTTCTGAACTTCTCAGCCTTTTATCGAGGTTTTCCCAAACCTGCTCAATCGGATTGAGATCTGGACTTCTTGCTGCCCATTCAATTCGAGAGACTTCAACCTTTTCAAGGTACTCCTGAACGATGGGCGCACGATGGGGTCTACCATAAAATGAAATTTCGACCAATGTATGGGGCAAATGACACTACATGCTCTTCGAGAATGTTCCTTATATACCTATCAGCAGTCATAGCTCCATTATCAACGACCACTAGGTCTGTGCGGGCAGTCAAGGGCCCCACTAACTTAGTTCTTCTCCGCCGTTTTCAACCGACGGTTAAAAACGTTGGAAGGAAGAACGTTGTCGGTAAAGTCCACCCACTTCAGTTTTCTTTCGCAGCAGTTAATCACGATGGAGCGTGTGTCTGTTAGCAGTGGCGGCGGCTGTTGCTGTAAAAGAAAAGTATTCCGCTGATTTTACTTTCCATGAACACGGAAATGACCTGTATACAATTCAATAAATTCCAACAAAAAGTCCCGGTTCCACTTGCCGAAGATTCGACATTGTTTTCAAACAGTTAAGACTCAGCAGTAAACAATTAAAAAAGTTATGTTTATCGCCACTGTCTCTAAAATATGCGCGACCGACTTAACTGTTTACCCCACACACCTCGTGTTTACCCGAAGCGTTGGAACGTTAACGGACGAAAATCAGGCCTCGTCTGAAATTTGCAACGACGGGTAAGTACGCCGTTTTTAGCCCATACACTTCGTTTTTGCGGCAGTTTCAACGGACCGTTTTTAACCGTCGGTTAAAAACGGCGGAGAAGAACGAAGTGAGTGGGGCCCTTCAAAGATATTCCACCCCATACCATAATCGATCCTTTCCCGAAACCAGTAGTATTGAGGAAATTGCACTGAGAACATCTTCAGTTGTAGAATAAATTTGAGATTTCCATAATGTGGATTAATTTTTTTGCGCAGTGTATTTCCACAACAAGAATTTATTTTGCGCATGAATATATATGTGAAATTTCGAGAGGATCGCATTATCTGAACCAAAGAAAATTCAATTTGAATATTGAAATAGAAAATCTCTTTATTTACATAACAATATACCGGATTTGAGTGAGATTTATTTTGTGAATGAAGATTGATGTACTGAATAGTCCTGCAAATTTTCAAGAAATCAGAGCCATAGAATTTAATTTTTTCAATTTTCAAGGATTACACAATAATTCAGTTTTCATGAAAATCTTCCATAGTTTTCTTCTTAGATCCCTGATAAATCAAATTGATCACCAAGTCCATCTAATTATCCTTTTTCCAGACACTTCCCATTTCATCAATTTAACACAACATTCGAAATAAATTAAGGACGAAAAGAAAGATTAATCTCATCAGTTCATCACATAAACTAAAAAGCCAACCACACATGAAATTCTATTTAAAAATATCGTTAATAACATCCAATTCTTTCGAAATCCCTAGGGAGTTTCTTGAAAGTGTACTCCGGCAGTAAACGCGGAGTTCTTCTATTTTGGTGTTCCACTAAATGCAACGAAACGCATTGTATATTTATAGAACGTCATGTCATAAAACTTCACGTATGGCGCTTGTGTATTCTTTACTGATTGGTTTGTACAGTTTGGGATTAAGGCGTCCTGTAATTTGAGAAATATTGAGACAGTTTCTAATCTACATGGAAAGATGAAGTGTGAAATTCGAAATTTTTGCTCATCAACCTTCTTGAGGAAGGAAATATCATCCATAACATTGTGAGACAAGTAAATCAATGTATAATTTAGTTTTTCTACAAGCGTGCACTTTCATTCTCTTTCCCGCACGTATTTCAATTCGTAAAGAGTCACATTGCCAAACAGTGTGGGAAAAACCCCTGCTATTCCATTACCGCACGCAAATGCGTGTGGTAATGGATTAGCAAGGGTTTTTCTCGCACGCTTTTTCTAAAGAATAAACTGAATAATGATATATCTCTATGCCACCGACGACGTTACTATGGAAAAGATGAGAATACAATGGTAACGACTTGTCAGAGACTTTTGTCATTCATGTGTATTTAGAATGATCAATTCACATTTGATCTGTGTGTTGAAATCGATCTCGTATAAGCACTTGTAGAAAAAATATTGTTCCTAACTCGTGCGGAAAGTGTTTTTCCCGCACTCAACTGCTTACCCAAACTCCGCTTCGCGTCGTTTGGGTAACGGCAGTTTCGTGCGGGAAAATATCACTTTCCGCACTTGTTAAGAAAATAACTATTTTGTACAACTGTCAAAAAAATTTGACTTTTCTTCATCACTATCGATGCGTAAACGAATACTTTTTTTCACCGTTAAAAATAGTATATTATGCAACGGGCGTATAATGATAGCTATTATTCGCAAGGTGAAGTGAATAACAGCCATTATACGCGAGTAGCATACTATATTTTATCCACGACTACTGAATACAAGATCTTTCTATGACAAGAGTGGAAAAAGTCAAGTTGACACATGAGGAATTTTTTGAGAACTGTATATTTTGGAATAAAAATGCTCTAATCTTACAGAATTTTCGCAAAAAGCTGAAATGTAGCGTTTCAAGGGGGTCAACACCTTGGCCATTTTTCGTTCAAAATTTAAAAAAATTGAGATTGTCATTTTATGTGCTTATATTGAAGAGGACGACAGACCGAAAAGGAATATGCAATCCATATTCGATTCCAGCTATTCAAAAGGAAATAATGGAAGATTGAAATATCGAGTTTTGGAAAAAATGGCATTTGAACGACCAAATTCTAAACGCTTGCAGATATCGATTCGAAAGTTTTTTCCTGATTCTGCTATATCGTAAAACTAAAAAAACATATCAAAAACAATAAAGTCTGAAAATACTTTTCAAATGAATTTTATTTATAGATTTTGCATTTTTCATTCTCGAGTTGAGTTCGAGATCGTCTGTGTAATGCAGTTCGCTACGAATCTATGCATTTTCCACGTCAATCGATTCATTAGACCGAGATCAATAATTGTCAGTAACAACCGTTTCTGTATATCCTACAGAATTTTCGCAAAAAGCTAAAATATGGCGTTTTAGGGGGGTTCAACCCCTTAGCCATTTTTAGTCCAAAATTTCAAGATATAAGATAGTCATTTTATGTGCTAATATCAAAGGGGACTACAGACCTAGGAATAATGCAATCCATATTTGATTCCGGCTGTTCAAATGGAAATTATGAATGTTTGAAATATCGATTTTTAAAAAAAAAACCTTTTGAACAACAAAATTCTAAACGCTTGAAAAAACCATTTCGAAAATATTTTTTTCTGATTCAGCTACCTCGAAAACCTATGAAAACATACCAAAAACGATATGCCATGCTTTCTATAAATGATAATCAAAAATAAATAAATTGAATTCATTTGAATTTATAGATTTTGACTTTTTCATTTTCGAGTTGAGTTCGAGCGCATCTAACATGTTAATCGATTCGTACATCAAGATATCTTATTTCGGGATCTTTTCGAATTTTTTGTTGACAGTCACGTTTTACACGGTGTCCCGGAAAATGTGGGAAATATCTCGGATTCAGATAGAACATAAACAATGAAGATGACAAGTTCCCATAATTTTTTTCCTAGCGACCCTCCCTACGAAGATACGACCTACCAAATGACGCCACTGGAAATTCATTTTAGTGGAATAAGTTTCAAACTACTCGATATAATTTGATATGATTAATAGTATTAAGAACCTCTCAAATCACTGCACTCAAATTTCAATTAGATTGTTCAGTTTACCAGGGGCGGACTGGGTTGTACATTTTAATGCTTACATTTTTAACACCCTGTATGATAGGGTGCTAAAAAACAATTTCGGATACCTTGAACATCAAGCTAAAGAAAAGGTAGTCTTGCTCAGTATCGATAAAATGAACCGTTTTCGAAAAAAAAAACCAAAGGAGTAAGTAATTGAAATTTATTCGACTGAAATGAATTTCCAATGGCGTCATTTAGAAGGTCGTATCTTCGTAGGGAGGGCCACTAGAAAAAAAATATGGGAACTTGTCATCTTATTTTTTTATGTTCTATCTGAATCCGAGAGATTTCCCACATTTTCCGGGACATCCTGTATGTCTCTTGATCTTTGGACCGAAGTTTCCAATCGCCCCGTATAAATCGGCTGGTTTTAGAGGACATTGATTACGTGACCCTTTTTAGAGGCGATTCCTGGCGAACAAATCGATACGAAGGGTATCCATCAGTCCGGAAAAGCATTAGGCTGATAGATCGAGTAATTGGACATTGTTAAAGAAACACTCCCAAAAGTTCACTCTACCACAATGGAATGCCACCGAAGAGGTTGTTTAAAGCATGTGGAGTAATGCGAACCTCTCAAACACGATCAGTGAGCACAAAATTTGATGAAGAATTTTTTCCCTAAAATACCATATGCGCACATCAAAATGTTGTTCAACATCATTCTGAACACACAAATCGAGTCTTCGCATGAAAAAAATGGAAGCAAGCCCTGAGCAGGAGCTTCTGAGCGCTCGTTCTCTGGTGGAGCAATAGGACTATCATCTCAAAATTCTGTATATGACTTGAAATTGATACTTTATATATAAACAATTAAAAAAATTCAATTCTATGGTCACACTTGAAAATTAAAATAATTAAATTTTATGGTTCTGATGATGCGATCCTCTTGAAATTTGGCATGAACATTCAGTATATCAATCTTTATACCAGGAATAAATTTCACTCAATTCAGATATCTTGTTATGAAAATATAATTTTTTTTCAATATTCAAATCGAATTTTCTATAGTTCGGATGATGCGATGATCTTCAAATTTTGCACAAACATTCAATATATAAATCTCAATTCCAAAAATAAATTTCATTTGATTCGGATATCTTGTTATGGTATTATAAAGAGTCTTTCCTTTAATATTACAATTGGAATTTCTATGGTTCTGATGATGCGATCCTATTGAAATTTTGTATGAACATTCAGTATATCAGTCTCAACTTACAAAATGAATTTCATTTGAATCGGAAAGTTGGTTATGGAAATAAAAAAATTCTTCTTTTCAATATTCCAATTGAATTTTCTATGGTTCTGTTAATACTATGGCCACAAAATTTTGCGAGAGGCTCACTATGAGCATCTGGCAAGTTGCTGCAAAATTTAATTCCATTTGCTCTCGTTTTGTGTGAAATATTGAGGAACAAAAATTTTGAATGGCCACTTTTTATGGAACACCCTGTACGATTTTTCTGATTAACGAACTTAACCGAGCTATTTGGGAGCTGAACACACCCTGAAAATTTCAAGTCTCTAGGACAATCCGTTCGAGAGTTATTGTGCCCTACAGAATTTGATTTGACCTCATATTTTCCATCAGGGAGTCGAACCCTATCGTTTGAGACCATTTTCGGCTCAAAATTCGAAAATTACAGACATTTGGGCAAAACGATATAGCACTCGTCTAAGTAGAACGAGCGCTCAAAAATTAGAAAAGTAAATAATGAATTGGTAAGTACAATATTCGAGGAGCCGAAACATGTGAACTGTGCTTTCCCTTTATAGGCCTTTGTTTTCGTAAAATTCTAGAGTTTCGTTCGAATACGCGTGTCTTCAAAATAAATCAAGATATGATCAAGATATCGTTGAAATAGAAACTGACAGATGGCGATAAAATGGTCTTCGTAATAAACTGAACGTAAACTCTGCAGATTTGCTGAACTGCTCTACAGGGTGTTAAGAAATAATGCCACAAAACAATGTCTTTCTTCACCCTGTATGAATATGCTATCAACAATTTTGGAACACTTTTCTGGACTGTTTTCTAATACCACATAATGTGTTTACAATTTGAAGTAGAAACAATTGAAATCGATCAAAAATTTCGGAAGTTCTTAGACAACGAACTTCAGCAATTCAGGAGGCCGAGTTTTTATGCTGGTGAATGTAGATGAATTTGTAAGCAAAGAATCCCGAGTACCAACATACAGGGTGTCCCATTACTCGACGTCAACCCGGTACTGGGTGAAAAGGCAAGCAATGCTGGTTGTCAGAAAAATATAAAAAAAATCTAAGTTGCATGATTTTAAAATAATGCGCATTTAAAAAAACACGCAAAATTCCACACCCTGCGACAGTCTTTTCGCTCCTGTTGCCACAAATATCAACTTTTTCCAACTTTTTTCTTTGCTGTGTAACCTTGAATAATGCTTGTCTAAACTGTAATCAAAATTTTGGTACCAGCTGATCTAGGTTTCATAAAAATAGGGCTTACTTCTCAGAAAAAAATTTAAAACAAACAATTGCCTAGTTTCAACTGACTGTATTGAAAAAAAAATGTACCTACTACGCAAGTTTGGCATGTTTTTTCAAAAATTGGCGCATTTAGTAAGGATTCCAAAATGGTATAATACTTGTTTAATTGTAGCTGCCAAAGTTCAAATTTATTTTCGATTGCCTTTGAATACACTTTTTCGTTAACTGCTTCCCAGTAATAGAGTCCAATGGGTTCAAGTCCGGTGAACGGGCCGGCCACGAGATTGGACCAGAACGTCCGATCCATCTTCCGGGAAAAAATGTTACCAGAAAAAAAAAATTTCAGAGAATTTTCTCAGGAAAAATTTTTTCTGGAAAAATTATTTTCTCTGGAATTTTTTTTTTCTGATAACATTTTTTCCCGGAAGATGGATCGGACTTTCTGGTCCAATCTCGTAGCCGGCCTGGTCACCGGACTTGAATCCATTGGACTCTATTACTGGGAAACAGTTAACGAAAAAGTGTATTCAAAGGCAATCGAAAATAAATTTGAACTACGGCAGCTACAATTAAACAAGTATTATACCATTTTGGAATCCTCACTAAATGCGCCAACTTTTGAAAAAACATGCCAAACCTACGTAGTACATTTTTTTTCAATACAGTCAGTTGAAACTAGGCAATTGTTTATTTCGAATTTTTTTTCTGAGAAGTAAGCCCTATTTTTATGAAACCTAGATCAGCTGGTATCAAAATTTTGATTACAGTTTAGACAAGCATTATTCAAGGTTACACAGCAAAGAAAAAAGTTGGAAAAAGTTGATATTTGTGGCAACAGGAGCGAAAAGACTGTCACAGGGTGTGGAATTTTGCGTGTTTTTTTAAATGCGCATTATTTTAAAATCATGCAACTTAGATTTTTTTTTATTTTTCTGATAACCAGCATTACTTGCCTTTTCACCCGGTTCTGGGTTGACGTCGAGTAATGGGACACACTGTATAACGATTGAATCATTGAATTGAAGAAACTTCGTATTCAAAATCACAAACGTATGTCAGAGCATATCAGGTGGTATCTCATACCTTACACTGATAAAGAATTACTTAAATGAAACTAAATCCCGAAAATCACAGAGCACACATTCTCCTAATAAATCCAAAGTAATCAGATTAAACCAGGCTCTCATTTACATGTAATAGAATACTCTTCATCCTATACTGCTTCAATAAAAAATAATGGAAAAACCGCTCACAATTAGACTGAATTTCTGTTCTTGCGATAACGAGGTTTGACGATGAAACAAACTAATTAAATTATTAGCCACTCTGCGTTAATTCGAAGGAGTGGTATCATTAACGGCCCATTTGGTTTTTGGAGTCATGCTCTGGGACACTTAACAAGCCTGATGTAGTTTACACGGAAAATAATATCAGGTTACACTTCGAGGTGTTGTGTTACAGAAAGCAAGGGCGTAGCCAGGGGGGTGGTTTTGGGGGTTCAAACCCCCCCCGAAATGTTTCAGAGTTATTTTTTGTTGCAAAAATAATCTTTCATTTTGCACTTAAACCAACTTATCTTCGAAAATCTAGTTAAAATTATTCATATTACTATGAATTCTTGAAAACAACAAATACTTGCTACAAAAAGCGACCCTCACAATTCCAGGCACCTACAAAGTGAATTGCCAAAATGTCAAAACCCCCCCCGAAATTAATTCCTGGCTACGCCCTTGACAGAAAGGATTATCGCTCTTTATACAGGGTGTCTGTAAACAAATGCGAGGGACTTTGGGAGATGATTCCTCGATGAAAATAAGCAGGGGTATTTCAGATAGATTTATTCAAAATCGACCTCCCTCCCAAGATACAGCCTTGGGAAATAAGGCGATGACGAGTTGACAGTTATTAATTTTTTTACTGCTTCTTCAAAACACATAAAACTTTACATTATATGAAGCACACAATTTTTTTAAACCTCATAACTTTATTATAAGAATTGAAAATAACAACCCCCTATGATTTTCGTTCAAGAATAATTGTTTTCGTGGAATAAATTTTCGAAAAATAAAATTCTTTTATCGTTTCCCATTCGATTCTGGAGAAAAAAGTCTCCTGCAAAATTTCGATACAGTCGATACTGTATACGATACGATAAAAAATAAAAACTTACAAGCAGTTTAGATCACTGTTCATTCCATTTCATCGTATAAGTGTTCCATAGAAAGAATATTCTAAGATATCGTATGTTTATGACAGGACTTAAAGATGTTCTATAATTTTACAAATCTATTGTATGATTTTATCCTTTGATATAGTCAACCTCTATACCAATATCCCCATTAATGAATCCATCAATTTACTTAGAGAACAATTAATAACACATCAAAACAACAATAACAGTTTAAATTTGGAAACTGAGGATATAGAAAATATAACAAAACTTGGTCAGCTAATTACCGAACAAAACTTATTCATATTTGACGAAAAAAAAAGTATATATTATGAAAGACGGATTACCCATGGGCCTACCATCTAGCGAAATTATAGCGGATACTTATGTAGATCACGTAGAAAAACAAATAATGCTCCTACCACATAGCGAAAACATAGTAATCTGGAAAAGATACGTAGACGACATCTTTTGCATATGGTCAGGAACAAATACAGAACTTGAAGAATTCTACCAAGAAATCAACTCCAGATATATAATTAATTTCACCATAGAACACGCTATAGCAAATTCACTGAATTTCTCAGATCTGAGCATAACACTAAAAGATGATAATGTTTTTTCTTTTCGAAATCTACAGGAAGCCAACACAAACTAACACAATCATTCCTTTTAGCTCATACCACGCACCCACAATGAAGAGAGCCGCATTTAGATTTTTATTTCATAGACTTTTTAACACCCCTTTAGCACCAGAAAATTATAGGAAAGAACTAGATATAATATACCAATTAGGCAGGGAAAATGAATGAAAACGAAATTCTAAAATCAATGAAAAGAAAAATAATTCTAGATAAGATCTACCCCCACACACCCATCAGGAAATATTTCATATCAACACCATATTACAAAGATCTACATGAAAAACTAAAACATACTTCAGAGAAATACCATTATACACTAACAAATAAACGACACAGAACAATAGCGGATATACTGATCAATAATAAAATGAAATCTAAACTTGAACAATCCAGCGGAGTCTATGAAATAACATGCACAAACTGCCCTTCATTTTACATAGGAATGACAACTCGTAATGTAGAAAAAAGATTCAAAGAACAAAAAAAGAAATCAACCCCATTTCGCTTTAGGCACACATTTAAACGATACCGGACATCACATCACATTAGATAATCTGAAAATACTTCATAAAGAAAATAACTACCATAAAATTATATTACTCGAACAACTAGAAATTTTAAAAAATAAAGACAACCAATTTTTACTTAATGATAATATAGAATTCGACAGAAGAAGTACAACAATAAATATAAATTCAAAAATTCCCGCCACCAATAGACCACATATATTAACATAATTAGATATCACATTTCGCACATATCCTATAGTTTCATATTCTGTTGACATTTCCACAAGAAAGATATACTGGTAGTAAAGGTTGACTAGAATTTTAAAAATTTTAACAATTCTGACAGAGGAGGACCACTTTTGATGTTTTTAAACAGTTTGTGTTCATTTTAATTCAAGACAGTAAGTTGCATACTCTCGCCTGAATAAAAACATATTCTACATTTGTATACTTTCAGCTGGCCTGATGATGGAATAATCCCGAAATCGATAGCCGAAGATTTTAATAAACAATAATAGTGTGTTTTATTTTATTTTACATTTCTTAATCTCTTGATGTTCTATAAATCTAATTTTAAAGTTTTAAGGTTTAATTACTAATTTCCGGAAGAAAATTACATGCGTAATATTTTAAGTTCACAAATAGAACTTTCTATCGATTAATAAGCAATATTGACAAAACCAATTTTGAGCATAAACAATGTCTTAGAATGTTCATTCTATGGAACATACTATGAAATGGAATGAACAGTGATCGTAACTGCTTGTAAGTTTTTATTTTTTCCTAGAAAAGTATCGACTGTATCGAAATTTTGCAGAAAAATTTTTTTCTCCAGAATGGAATAGGAAACCACGAAAGAATCTTATTTTTCGGAAATCTATCCCACGAAAACAATTTTTGAAGGAAAATCATAAGGGGTTGTTCTTTTCAACCCCTTATAATAGAGTTTGGGAGCAAAAAAATTGTGTGAGTAACATCTACTTAATGAATTACATTATGTAGAGTTTTATTGACCTCCAGTCGCTGTATTTAATAACCTACTTGATTAAATAACTATTAATGAATAAACGTGAAAGTGAACCAAGTTTTAAACCTTAACGAGATCTAACCTCATGAAGCTAAATCCAGGATCACGCAGAAAACTCATTTTCACCAGAAGAATGTCATAAACCATCTGACTTGGTGAGCCAAATCCAACAACTCACACTGGTTTCGCTTTATTGTCTGCCCCAGGTCGGAATACAAAAGCGAGGATATGACTCGAAGACAAGAAAACTATAAAATGGCCATCAAGGAGGTCAGAGGCCACGACCTAGAATGCATTCGGACAGTGAATATTCTATGCGCTTGCAGACACCTCTTGTCTTTTTCGTACTGCGAATGGTTTATTACCGAGGGGTCTATCACTGGCAGTTTTTTGTACACTAAAATTCCAATTTGATAAATAATTCCACTAAATTCACAAAAATTCTTTTCAATTCCGCATAATTCCATTCAGTTCCTCACAATTCCGTCAAATTCCCCATAATTCTGTTAAATTCATCTTAATTCCGTTGAATTCTCTACAATTCCGTTCAATTATTCACAATTCTGTTCAATTCTGCGCATTTTCAATTCCATTCAATGCTAACAGAATACCGTTCAATTCCATTGAAATTCCATTCAATTCTTCTCAATTCCAAACAATTCCGTTATAATGCCGTCAAATTCCATGCAATTCCATCTAATTCCGTGTAATTCATTCTCAATTCCAGCATTTTGTACACTAAAATTCCGCAGTGATAGACCCCTCGGTGTCTAGACCCCTCGGGGTCTATCACTGGCAGTTTTTTGTACACTAAAATTCCAATTTGATAAATAATTCCACTAAATTCACAAAAATTCTTTTCAATTCAGCATAATTCCATTCAGTTCCTCACAATTCCGTGAAATTCCCCATAATTCAATTAAATTCCTCATAATTCCGTTAAGTTCATCATTATTCCGTTAAATTCATCATAATTCCGTTAAATTCTCTACAATTCCGTTCAATTCCTCACAATTTTGTTCAATTCTGCGCATTTTCAATTCCACTCAATGCTAACAGAATACCGTTCAATTCCATTGAATTTCCATTCAATTCTTCTCAATTCCAAACAATTCCGTTATAATGCCGTCAAATTCCATGCAATTACATGCAATTCCAACAAATTCCAAGCAATTCCATCTAATTCCGTGTAATTCATTCCCAATTCCAGCATTTTGTACACTAAAATTCCGCAGTGATAGACCCCTCGTTTATTACAGAAGTTGAAGTTTGTACAGGGTGGTCCAGATTTTAACCAAGAAACTTCAAACACGCATGCTACGTCGAGTTCTACGTCAAAAATATGTATTTTGAGGTCGACGGAACTATTTTATTAACTATTCCGTCGTATGATACCAGAGCTCAGGGAAAAACTGCCCCGCCGTTTTTACAAAATTGAAACTTAAAACTATTCGAATAAATACCTTCAATATTCAAATACAAAATACGTAATTCTTGCTTTTGGGCCAGGAGTTCATTACAGCACTGTTTTCAGAACTGTAATAAAGGGTGTTATTTTGATATTCAAAGAAAATTGGTGTACAACATTTCAATAATGTTTTCCCCGGGAAAATCAGTGTAGAATTTTGGTGTACACTCTACTAGAATTCAGTAGAATTCGATAGAATTCCTTAGAATTTGGTAGAATTTATGACAATTTTTCAGAATTTATAGAATTACTAGCAGACCCAACAGACGATGTTCTGTATACACAAAAATTCATTCAATTCGATCCAGCCGTTCAGTTGCAGAGTAGATGAATAACCTAAATAACGACTTCGGCACCATCTGTTGATCTGATTTTTGAGCATAAACATACGGGCATCAGGCAATCCAAAATACATTCATACATCTCTCTCACACTTCGGTACTTTCTCCTACCCGCCTAGTGCCTACCTCGGAGACGCATTTTGGTGCGATTTCATCTTCAACCTGCCATATCTTTTGATGTATTCATCATAATTAAATGATGTAAAAGGCAATTTCGTTCTAAATTGAATACTGGGGATGAACGACGTATTCAATTGGATAATGACCAAAAGCGTATTCATAAAAAAAATACTCCCAAAAAATGCATAATTTTGGGAAACATTTGGATATCTTTAAAAGGTAATACCGAGTAAACCTAGAAAGATAGATATATGCTATCGCGGATTTTTTTTGTAGAACTATTAAAGAGGTACATTTCCGTCATACATTGTTTCCATGTACGTCTTACGGTTTTAGCAGCGCACCTGAAAATATCTGATCATGGCTGATTTTGGTACTCATATTCATTATCATTGAAGTTATAGTAGGTTTTCTTAATTTTCTCGGGTGAAAAGTATAGCCTATGTTACTCAGTGATAGTGTAGCATTCTAAGGGTGAAAGAATTCTTGAAATCGGTCTAGTAGCTTATGAGTTAACTCGTATCAACCCACAAATCCATAAACATACAATCTTCAGATTGCCCAAAAGCAGAATTTGGTGTATAAATTTCATTAATTTTTCATCCCTTGGATTTTAGGACACAAAGATTAAATTTGACAGTCCCGAAAAGCACGAATCGGGTACATGTTTTCTTTTTCCACTCTCACCTTTTCACACCATTCAAAGTATCGGTATCATTTTCGCCTCATTTTCCATAACGATGAGTAGCCGAGATTTTCCCAGCGAATTTTCCTCGAACCCCTGCAGATTTTCTTGACGGAAGCATTAGGTTTTCACAAGAGGGTAGTTCTCCCTCTTTCCCCTATGTTATTTCAACAGATTGCCTACGCGATATGAGGGTATTACCGAATGCGTATTTCCATTCGTTCTAGCCGGTGTAAGGATTCATTGAACCGTGTATTCATTCCCTAAACCCATATGAATTCGTACGTGCCTGAAATATTTCACCAATTCGATAGTTAGTTGACCTGATCGATTGTTGGCGTATACGTATCGTGAAAAGTATGAATAGACGGAATCGTTTAGTCACCTATAGTCCGTTCACGAAAAGTTGAGCCGTTGGTTGGTCATGGAAATTTGTGTATATCAAAATTTTAGGTTATGTTCTTCATTTTCTTGTCAGATTGATACGAAATGTTACCAATATTGCATAGAGATCTCTGATAACTCGCAAGCTCTTCGGACGAGGCCGGGTACATTGAATATTAAGGCAGTAGGGCTTTATTTTACGTCATGACAACAAATTCTACCAACTCCAGATAAATAAACAAACGCCTACTATGTGGTCAAACTTTCGTGAACGAACTATACGTGTTATTTTTCGAAAAAATGTACGTATGTATGTATAGGCCGTTCACGGAAGTTTGAGCTCATAGTTGGCGTTTGTTTATTCATCTGAATTTGGCAGTAATTGCAGCCATAACGTAGAATGAAGTCAACGATGCCGAATATACCCGGCCTCGTCCGACGAGCTTGCGAGTTATTAGACAACTCTATGCATGATTGACAAAATTGCGTATCAATCTGACAAGAAAACCTAAAATTTTAATATACACAGTGGAATATGTCAAATTGTCATGGCCAACCGACAGCTCAACCTTTCGTGAACGGACTATATGTATGTATTAATTCTCGAAAAAACTGCTCAATTTGAAAACACTTCAAAACGCAGCCTCGTTTATGAACACTCAAAACGGTCCAAATTCCTCATAATCGCATATCCTGGTTAAATTCGCCAGCCGAGGCCATTCTGGACAGCTCATTGGAGTCGCGTCCTCGCAGAAGAAAAAGGGTCACGTATCTCCAGTGGCGGCAGACGCGTTGGCACGTCCGCGTTATTCATTTTCCGCCTCCAAATATGGCAGACAATAAGTGGAGATAAGCCGAAGGAAATTATGACCAAACTGGCATGTCCTCCTTCTGCCAGAGTCCAATTCGTCTGCCGGAAATTGCCCTTCAAGATGGAGATTGGGGAGTGAGTTGTCGTAATAAGGATAGGAGGGTATACTAAGTTTGAAATGTTGGGTCAGGAGCATGTTTATGATGAACTATCAGACACGATAGACGTTTCATGATATTTCGAGCATACACAAAAACTAATTCAAGTCGATCTAGCCATTTAGTTGGCGTATACAGGAAGTCTCATTTAAAGGTGTCCACCTCGGTGTCTACCCTCAATTACTGAACAAGAGGTCAGACAAATCGATCTTTGAAAACAAGCGAACAAGATATGGGTTACAAAGCTTGTGTCTATTATCAACCCCCTTCAGAGGGTTGCAAACCCCATCAGAAATTTGAATAGAAAAGTTGGTAGTTTCGTAGCACAAATGACGGATGGATACAAATTCGTATGAACCTGCAGTTTGTGTTCTATAATTTAAATTTAATTTATTTTTATCGGTACCACTCCATAATTCCATAAAACTCACTGTTATATAGGTGCGGCAGCATAACTTCCTTTTTTTAAAACTTAATAAAACGCATTTTATGAATCAGAAAATTTTTATTCGTTTTTTTTATATACAGGGTTGGGATAAAGTTCGGCACCAAATTAATATCTTTAAAACGAAACGGGCGATATTTTTGAAATTTGGCAGCTGAGTGTAATGGACCACAATGCATCTGATGAGCATATTTGCATTAATGAGATACTTCCGGTTTAACCGGAAATGACCAATTTTTTTTTTATTCAAATGGCATACCCTGTATATTTCTGCAGATTCTGAAAGAGCACTTTGTTTCGGATCTGTCCATACCAGGTTCCATGTAAAAATTCTCTGTTAAAAGAAGAAATCAGTCTTTTTGTACATTTGAGAAAAAATCCATTCAAATAAATAAATCGTTGTTATTTGTATCAATAGTGAGAAATAAAACGAAATACTTTGTAGTAGATAACTCTTTCTGCTTTCATGACGTATTTTTTATGAAAATCTATAAAAGAAGAAATACAGCTTTTACTAGTAGAAAAAAATTATTAGAATAATTTAAAAAAAATCATTTTAAATGTTCGAAGTGCTTGCCATTCACCTCCTGACAATATGCCAGTCTATTAACAAATTCTTGAGTAACTTTTCTCAAGACTTCTCCATGTATTAAGGCACATTCATCAAGAATCCGTTGTCTCAATTCTTCTTTTTACAGATAATTTATACGTGGAACCTGGTATGGACAGATCCGAAACAAAGTGCTCTTTCAGAATCTGCAGAAATATACAGGGTGTCCCATTTAAATAAAGAAAAAATTGGTCATTTCCGGTTAAACCGGAAGTATCTCATTAATGAGAATATGCTCATCAAATGCATTGTGGTCCACTACACTCAGATGCCAAATTTCAAAAATATCGCCCGTTTCGTTTTAAAGATATTAATTTGGTGCCGAACTTTATCCCAACCCTGTATAGGCACATACATAAAGTTTTGTTTTACCCAGTTTTAGAGATAAATCATGTAGGTGACGGCCCCCATTCTCCATACACTGAGTAAACCGATTTCTGGCGTTTGTCATTATATGACTCCAGTCAGTATAGCAGGTGTTATGTTGGCAATTTTTTCCTGCATGTTATTTTTCAAATCTTGTAGGGTCCTTGGACGGTTCACATAAAGCTTTGTATCCCAGATCGACCTGTCTGAGTGTTCCCACAAATTCTGATTCGTTGTTGAGTTATTGAGGGTTGACACTTTTAAATGAGACACCCTGTAGAAACCGAGCTGATTTGTGGATATAAACCATCTTTTTGGAGGAACATTCAGTATATCAATCTTCATTCACAAATTGAAATTCACTCGAATCGGATATACTGTTGAGAATATATAAAGATTCTTCTTCTCAATATTCCAATTAAATTTTCTGTGGAAGTAGAATGAGCGTTCAAAAACATTCAAAACAACAGGCAAAATTCGCGAAAACAGCAAAACGTCTTATTTTATATGATATCGATCGTTTATCTGCATCGTTTTTCACTGCAACTCCAAACTCATGACTCAATTCAATTTGCTAGTTAGTTAGCATGCGAAATGTCAGATAAAGTTTGTATTATGCAAGAAATTTTACATGTCGCAGAAAATGCCTGGAATTAACACGCGTTGCGTGAATTATGACAGCAAAACCCTCGGTAAAACCGGACAGGTTGACAAAAAACGTTTGTATTACTCACAATGAATAAATATTGCCCTAATTATGGAAGAAAAAAATCACACCGTATGTTTACCTGAGATAAATTGGACATTTTTATCGAACTACGAGATGAAAATGATTCGTTGACCATTAACGTAAAATCATAATAATTTTTAAGTTCTACTTATTTGAAACAAAACAATCGGATATTCTGACGCGTTAAAAAATTAAGGTAAAATTTTGCACCTGAATCTATCATTTTTGCCCAAATATCTATAATTTCGGAATTTTCACATTTAAGGGCGAAATCAATATTTAGCTTCTCAAAAATATATGAAATGATAGTAACAAATGTATAACACTAGTTGAACCATCTATACAGGGTGTATATTCAAAAGTGTACACTCTCAATAACTCAACAACGATTCAGAATTTCAGAGAGAATTAAGAAATGTCGATTTTTGATAACTGGGGGACATTATCTGGGATACAAAGCTTATTTCTACTAGCAACCCCTTAAAGAGGGTTGCAACCCCATCAGGAATTTGTAGCACAAACGTATGCTTGGATTCCAATTTGTATGAACCTGCAGTTTGTGTTCTATAAAGTGAATGTTTCATTTAGTTTTATTGTTACAATAATTCCATAAAAACAGAGCTTTATATACCAAATCATGTGCTCCTGTCTGAGTGTTTTCACAAATTCTGATTCGTTGTTGAGTTATTGGGGGTAGACCTGTGACACCCTATATAAAACAGATAAGCCATACAAGCATAACCGCTTGTAAATGATAGATGGTAGATAAAAATCGTAATTCGCTAGGTAATTCATAGCATATAATCATTCGTATTACAACAGCGCATTTCTGATCGAAAACCTCACAATCAACATAATGTTCATCAAGGAATAAACTCCATTATTTTCGCATTATCCGAAACAAAAAGAAATCACTCCTGCTATATTTTCAACACAAAAGAAGTACCTAATTGAAGAGAAAGTAACATTTTGTACGAAGCGCGATATGCACTTGGAACAATTGAAACTGATAACCTGTCAACACAGATCTTGAGTAAAGTATATCACATATGCAACGAAGTGAATTTTTTCATGAAAATATATTTCGAAAGGTCCAAGACATAGTATTCTTAATTAAATTATTTTTTTACGACTATCGATCACTAGTTAATAGTGAGTAATCATCCCGGTAAGTATTCACTCGCTGCTGTAAGATGCTTCATGTATTTAGCTATAATATTATATTGTTGAAACTGATATTTCTGTTTTATGATTCCTTAACTAATAAATATCTATGGGTGGGTGTAATACTTTTTCAATCGAAGGCCAAACCTACTTCAAATATAATCAATTTTTATTACACAATATAAAACAAGTTCATCAAAAAAAAATTAACCATGCGCGTTTTTTTCGTGTCGTTTTTATGTAAAAAAATAAAACTTGACGTAGTATCTCTACTTAATGAAGTGTTGAAGTAACGACACAGACGAGTTAAAATGTTTAATTTTCTTGAATAGAAACGGCACCCCACACGAAAAGAAAGCAAAAGAGATTTTTTCATCACAAATTGAACAACGAATTCAAAACTCATTGTTAGTTTACAATATCTCAGTGGCGTACCACTTTTTCGGTCAGTTTTTGAGTAAAATTTCAACACCCTGTATCTTGGAAACAATGCATTTCCGGAACTACATTTATGGAAACTTTCTTTCATAAAATATTCTCAGGAATCATCCCCTTAAATCTTTTGCATTAATTCAGAAACACCTTGTTCCTATTTTATATCCTGAATTCAGTCAGTTAGTACTGATCAAAATGTCTATGTCAAAAAAATTTAATCAACTCTACTTCAGCGTCGATATCATATAATAATAATAAACCTAATATTATCTTCGCTCTATTCAGAAACAAAGTGTCACGTGCAAAAATAATAAAAATATCTACTAATACAATATTCCGTTTGCTTCCAGAAAACAGTAATATTTACCGATGATACAGCGGAAGAAAACGACAGGGGGAAACACAAAGCAAATATTTTTTTAGATGCGAGAGGAACAACGTAGATCAAACAATATGAGTTCGGGAAATGTCGTAAAGAAGTCATATAAACCTTGTCTATATTTATGTTCGCACCAGACATAAAAATGAAATCTGCTGCACGTATTATTCCTCCAAGAATATGTCAGTTTATAACTGGCAAAGGTATAAAGGTGGACTTTGATCCAATTAGGTATATCACAAAACTTTTCCATTTACTTTTCCATTCCATCCTTATGACATTTCATCTGGAGACATCAGTCAAAAACTGCCATGAAGGATAACATTTTTATTATTCTTGCAGTATTATCCTTGTTCTATGAATTCAATATTAGTAATTCCAACTTTGAAACACTAAAAGCCAGCGCCCGTTTTTCATAAGATCACTAACAATCTGAATATTTGTGAGTAGCTTCATTTTGACAAGACGCCCAATTTTTTTCCTCTACGAAAATTCTCGATAGTGAGGGTTAGTATGTATGTATCTTGAAATAATTCTGTTACAAATTGAAAACAATAATTATCCTACAAAAATGATGATTCTATCAAAAGGGGTTTTCGGAAACTTACTCGATCGCTAACCCGGTTGAGTATTGACAGATAAACAGTTCATTTGCTGTCAAAATTCAATCCGAGTTAGTGATCGAATAAGTCGTCCAACTTTAGTCCTCAACGAAAATTCTCGATAGTGAGGGCTAATACATTATGGAGGCGTCAAAAGTGTTGAATGGGTGAATGTTCAAATTTGATTACTAACAGCTACTTTATAAATTTACTCTTGAAACAATTTTATAACAAATCGAAAACAAGAATTGTCCCACAAAAATGATGATTCTACGAAGTGTCCCCCACCCCACTCCAACAAGTATCAACAACTAGGTCTAAAAAAATTATTACTAACCGGCTGATTTTTTCACTGTTGCTTAGCAAATATTTCCTTTATGAACTGGTCATATTGTCCTACAAATTGAGTGGTACGTTTTTCCAGTCCTACCTCAGAAATTGTACCACAGAACCCACAATTAAAAATGATTACTAACAATTGACAATTTCCGAGCGTAGGACTGGAAAACGTACCACTCAATTTGTAGGACAATGTGACCAGTTCATAAAGGAAATATTTGCTAAGCAACAGTAAAAAAATCAGCCGGTTAGTAATAATTTTTTTAGACCTAGTTGTTGATATATGTTGGGAGTGGGGGACACTTCGTAGAATCATCATTTTTGTAAGACAATTCTTGTTTTCAATTTGTAATAAAATTGTTTCAAGATTAAATTTATAAAGTAGCTGTTAGTAATAAAATTTGAACATTCGCCCATTCAACACTTTTGACGCCTCCATATTGTATTAGCCCTCACTATCGAGAATTTTCGTAGAGGAAAAAGTTGGGCGTCTCGTCAAAATGAAGCTACTCACAAATATTCAGACTGTTACTGATCATTATGAAAAACATGCGCTGGCCCATGGACTATAAAGGTTCAAATGACCTACATGTTCGAATGAACTACTATTCCAAACTACTACTCGTTGGGTGAACTACTGGTACAATTGATCTACTTTTTAAGTGAAAGTGGATTACAACGTCGTTTTGAAAGAACTGGGCGCACTACTGTAATCTGATAAGGACAAAAATATTGAAATATTGTGATATAAAACTTCTGATTATGATCTCGAGTGTTTTAGTTAAATTCAAGCATGGAAAAAATCGATGACACTACGAAACGAACCGTTATGAATCTATTCAATAATAATTGCAATATTCGCAGCAATGCCGAGAGCAATGCTCAATTATGCGCCTCAATAATTATCCAATAGCGCTAGGTGTTCGCAGGAAAAGTGAAAATGAGGAATTTCTCTCAATTTTAGAAAACAATGGTCCAAAACAAACATTCAGACCAGGTGGGAACCGTCCTTGCTTTGTTCGCTGATTATTGTTTGGTCATGTTTCTCTGCCATGTTGTAAACCCAGATTCGTAATGGGATTCTATGATGATTATGATCTTCGAAAGTGCATTGTTCCTGGTACGTTGTTATTTGAATAATAACTGGGCCACAGTGCTATTTTGATGGCGATCCTGAAGCCATTCTGTTCGAGATTTGATTTGGGTATGATTTGATGTACAGGATGACCGAAATTCGTTGTCTATTGAGGAGTTCTCGATAACAATAGGAAGTAAAGGGTGTCTCAAATTGCGAGATTTTTTCAAGAATGAATAAAACATATAAGACAGAATTTGCATTATGTGTAATTTAATTATCAGTTATGACGTTTATGTACGAAAAATAATATCTGCCGAAATGTCTCAATGCCATTTTGACACAATTGATGCTCTATACCACTAATTACACGTAAAAGGTTTTTCAATAATCTTAATTCTTATATGTAACAGAATATATATAATATATATTTTGAAATTACCTTTTTGCATCTCGATTTTCACATCCAATAACACAACACATCTTCTCTCTTGCAGGCATATCGAATTTATTATATTTCAAAAAGAACGTGTCAAACCACTCCTTGTGCCAGTTGATAATTCAAAGGTTTTTTGATAATAATGATTTTACATACTTACTATTTTCTCGATAGGATTTCCATGAATGCAACGACATCTAACTATCAAATTGAAAATAATTTTTTCGTGTATTAGTATCCTCCTCCGACAGATGGCGCGGAATATAGAGTGGCTCATCTATTATTTTAGTTTGTCTATGGATGTCACGTTTGAAGCTGTCATTTTTTGACATTTGACAAGTAGAAACTACGCCATTGATAAAAAGAGAATGATACAAGCTTCAAGAACGCAATGAAATTATTAAAATTTACTATAAAAATGTTGAAAATTTGGCAGATACGGTTCGTAAAACTCAAACATTTTTGGGTCGTCGTGAAACACCTTGTCGGGCCGCAAAAAAGAAAAATTGGTTGAAAAATCGAGCTGTTGAGATAAGTGATGTGAATAATAAACCTGTGCACGTCGCTCAAGAACAGCCGAGAATATTGCTGTTGTAGACGAAAGTGTTGAAGAAAACCCAGGTCTGTTCATTCCTCTTCGTTCTTTGGAAGTAGGCATTCCACAAACGTCATTACATCGTATTTTGCATCTTTATGCAAAATACCAATAGCCAAATCTTTATTTGGCTCTCAAGGCTTTTAAAGTTCAAGAACTCAAGCCGGCCGATCATCAACAACGTGGTGTCTTTGCTGATTAGGTCGTTGGAATGCATGAAAATGATCCGGAACTCCATCGAAAAACCATCATTGGTGATAAGGCCCATTTCCACCACCTCGGTGGCTTCGTCAACAAGCAAAATTGTCGCATCTGGGGCTCGGAAAACCCGTATGAGATTTGACTTTGGTGTGATTTGATGTACAGGATGGACAAAAACCGTTGTGTTGTGAAAGGTTCTCGATAACTGAAGAAACTGAAAGTATTCCAAATTACGCGTTTTTTTTGAAGAATTAATAAAACAGATGATTTGCATTCATTTTCCATATACAGTGGAACTTACCTACAACGAAAGCGCTAAATCCGCAAAAACATTCGTTTTGAAGAAATTTCGTTATACAGAAAATTTGTTTCTATAGTCGGCAATGTCGAGGTCGACTTCACTGATAAACTTAAGTTTATCATTCAAACTTAAGCACTTCCTTTCAGACATTTTCGCACAACCTTCCACACTAACGTAATGGTTAGATAGAAACCAAACAGCCAGGGGTGTATTTAAAACGGTTTCAGAAGGATCTCTCTGCCCGCCGTAATGATTTAGTTTAGGGTCGGGATTTATTACGTACGTCCGGAAAATTTTTTGAAAAACCTACCCTTACACCTTCTTACCAATACTCATTCAAAGAGTGATGTTCTTTGAATATTTCGTTATAGAGAGAATTGGCTTCGTTTTAGAGGGTGTTTTTATCATGAAAGTTGGGATTCAAGGAGCAATGTCTTGTACGAAATTCGTTATACAGAGAAATTCGTTATACAGACTTTCTTTTTGGGGAAGTTCTACTGTATGTCCTTACAAACTTCTAAACCGCTGTAATTGATCCGCATCTGTATTTCAAATTTTCCACGACTCGTCAAATTTCGAGTTTGCGCATGCGCGGATGATTGAATCGATCATCGTATATGGCTACGATACGATACTAGATAGCTTCACCTTTCATTTCGCGTTAGCAGTATAGAGTTTAATAGGTAAAAGTCATTTTCAATATTTTTCATTGGTAATTAAAGTATCAGTTATAACATCTGCCCAATGACGTCATCTTGAAGCTTTACCGACGTCCAATCTTTTTTGAGCGCTCGTTCTACTTAGACGAGTGCTATATCGTTTTGCCCAAATGTCTGTAATTTTCGAATTTTGAGCCGAAAATGGTCTCAAACGATAGGGTTCGACTCCCTGATGGAAAATATGAGGTCAAATCAAATTCTGTAGGGCCGTCCGGCCGTCCGGCCGGCCGTCCGTGAGCACAATAACTCTCGAACGGATTGTCCTAGAGACTTGAAATTTTCAGGGTGTGTTCAGCTCCCAAATAGCTCGGTTAAGTTCGTAAACCAGAAAAATCGTACAGGGTGTTCCATAAAAAGTGGCCATTCAAAATTTTGTTCCTCAATATTTCACACAAAACGAGGGCAAACGGAATGAAATTTTGCAGCAACTTGCCAGATGCTCATAGTGAGCCTCTCGCAAAATTTTGTGGCCATAGTATTAACAGAACCATAGAAAATTCAATTGGAATATTGAAAAGAAGAATTTTTTTATTTCCATAACCAACTATCCGATTCAAATGAAATTCATTTTGTAAGTTGAAACTGATATACTGAATGTTCATGCAAAATTTCAAGAGGATAGCATCATCAGAACCATAGAAATTCCAATTGGAATATATAAGGAAAGACTCTTTATATTTCCATAACAAGATATCCGAATCAAATGAAATTTATTTTTGGAATTGAGATTTATATATTGAATGTTTGTGCAAAATTTGAAGATCATCGCATCATCCGAACTATAGAAAATTCAATTTGAATATTGAAAAAAAAATTATATTTTCATAACAAGATATCTGAATTGAGTGAAATTTATTCCTGGTATAAATTGATATACTGAATGTTCATGCCAAATTTCAAGAGGATCGCATCATCAGAACCATAAAATTTAATTATTTTAATTTTCAAGTGTGACCATAGAATTGAATTTTTTTAATTGTTCATATATAAAGTATCAATTTCAAGTCATATACAGAATTTTGAGATGATAGTCCTATTGCTCCACCAGAGAACGAGCGCTCAGAAGCTCCTGCTCAGGGCTTGCTTCCATTTTTTTGAAATTTTCAATGACATTCTGACTCAATTGAGGCTCTATCTCACTTATGACACGGACAATTTCATTATTCATATTAGGAATGGATTGTGGATTATTCTTATAGACCTGGCTTTTCACATAACCCCAAAAATAGTCCAACAGCGTCGATTCACATGATCTTGTTGGCCAACCATTTTTGAAGAGAAGAGCTAAATCCTTGTGTTGTATTAAATACGCCAAGTTGTAAGCCAACTAAATCCAACTTGTTGTGATCGTCGTCTAATGGACATTTCAGGGTCTTCAGCAACACTTTCAGGAACCCAATCAATATTTTCTAGTGAACGACCGCTTCGACTGTATTTTTTACTATTTTGATCTTCCATCGAACCGGTTTCTCCAATGATTCGATCGCCAGTGCTTTCAGATGAACAATTATTTAAACCATAATAATTTAATTTTCTAAAATCACTTTTCACAGCACCCATTTTCATGTACCACTCGAGGTCACTTTTTTCAGTCAATAGAACTTCAACACCCTGTATCTTGGAAACAATGCATTTCCAGACTTACAATCATGGGAATTATTCCATGAAATGATCTGAGGAATCAGCTCCTTCAATTTTTCACATCGATTCAGAAACACCCTGTAATATTCGACCTGGCAAAGGTATATCTTACCATTGAAGCTCGTCACGTGCAAGCTTGAGAAGTTTAATGAAAGTATCTGTCTCCAGACTTGGTGAACACCGGTCTCAAAGGAACTAATCCACTTAACTTTACGCCCAAATTTCCATTGAAAGGAATCGCATCAAAATCAGTATATCAACGACAAGAATCCCAGTAATTGGAGATGATTCGTGCAGAAATAGACCAAGAAGTATCCAATTTTCAGTCGCTCTAATTACTGAAACTCCAGTGCTTTGAAATTTCCTCTATTGACTTTCCATATCTGGGAAAACCGTCCTTTCCGTTCGACGTCAGCAATTTTCGCGGCAGGAATCCACGTTTCCCTATGTTTCCTCGTGCCAGTGGTGTCTCGACAGGGGATGGATGATTTTTTTAAACGCATCTCTCGGGAGAAGAGCTTATAGCGCCCTTTTAAGCGCCCCGAGATGAATTCAGAAGAAATCGGATTGTGCGTGTCTTAAACTGCTGTAAGTTGTAACCAAGAGGGAATACATCTTGAGGTAGGGTATTCCATAGCCTTGCAGTTCGTTAAAGGAGTGCCTTCTGATACACCAGTGTCCTAGCTGTAGAAAGATGCACGGCAAACTGGTGACTATTATCGGCTAGCCTTGTTTGTCGATCAAATTGAGCCCCTAGTGGAATTATGGAGGCAATGGCAGCAGAACACCTTCCGTGGTAGTATCTGTAAAAAAGGCATGAATCTCCAACCTTCCTACGGTGATCGACACTATGAAGGTTGGCAGTTAACGTTGGATCATCTATTAGGCACTGCTCTTTTTTGAAAGGAATCAAGTAGAAGTAACGAGTGCTTAGGAGCTGAACCCCAAGCATGAGAGCAACATTCCATAGCTGGACGCACTTGAGCCTTGTAAAGTAATAAAAGCTGCTTTGGAGTGACCAGTTTTCTTCGCACAAAATAGATAGCTAAGCTTCTGTGCAGCTGACTTGGCAACTGAGCAGACGTGCTCATGCCAGGTTGCATTTGGACTGATATTGACCCTAGAAGCTTAAGTCCATTAGTTGGTTTTAATGTTTTATTGTACATTATTAGTTGGGGTGCAACTGTCGATGTTTTTCTTGTGAGCAGAGTAGCCTGGGTCTTAGAGGCATTAAATTCAACCAGATTGTCAGAACTCCATTGTAGAATAACTTCTAGATCTTTGTTGATTGTCACAGCTTGAGCGATTCTTTGGGAACTGGATGTTGACGCTGATACATGCTTCTTGTTTGTCGTGGACGCTATAAGAGTGCTGTCATCTGCAAAGCTTAAAATCTGATTCTTGGTTGAATTGAATACAAAGAAGTATTGATGTGTGAGTTGGTACATTTGAGCGATTTTTTGCCCCATGTTTCATGCCCAAAATATTCGAGAAAATTGCATGAGCAATACAATACACAAATCGTTCACATAAACAGCAAATTGTTACCTTCAACTACTCAGTAACTTTGATGATAATTCGAACAGAAACAGTAATACCAACCAAATAACAACCCAGGAACCTTTTGAAAGATGAATGCGTCAGTTAGCTACTACGTAAAATGTTGGAAATGATCACATCACTGCTCTAATGAAGGCAAATCAGATAATACATAATGCATCAGCTTCCTAGTATAACATACTATCACGAACATACGCGAACGCTGTCTAGCGTAAAACACCATAGGAAGTAACAACAATTAACAATAGTAGTTCCGATTTAGATGACTTGTTTCGTGTCATTATGAAATGACTACAAATGAGGATTACATCACTTTCAAAAGAATGGTATGGAGCGATTTCTACAGGGTGGTTTGAATCCATTGAGACACTAATAGTACAATGCGCAAAAAAATTAACGCACATTCTGAAAATCTCAATCTCAATGAAAGTTAACTCTACATTGACTTTATAACTTATTTTTTATGTTCTCTCGGGAAAGTTTTGAACTAAACAAGACACAGTAAATGGAAGAAAAATAAAATTCAGGATTGCACCGAATCTTATGTAAAAGAAGAGAAATGAACAATTTCCAAAAAACTGGAATGCTGATAAGTGATTCAATACTTGATATTTCCACCCTTTGCGTTAATTACAGCTTGGCTACGACGGTTCATACTCAAAATGAGTGATCTTAAAATGTACTGATCTAATCCTTTCCAGATTTCTCTGAGTTGGATTCCTAAGTCATTAAGAGTAGCTGGATGATTTTCTTAACTTCTCAGCCTTCTATTGAGGTTGTCCCAAACCTGCTCAATCGGATTGAGATCTGGACTTCTTGCTGGCCATTCCATTCGAGAGACTTCAACCTCTTCAAGGTACTCCTGAACGATGCGCGCACGATGTGGTCTGGCATTAACGTCCACAAAAATGAAATTTTCACCAATTTATGGGCCAAACTCAGGGCCAAATGCTCGGGCAAATGGCACTACATGCTCTTTGAGAATGTTCCTTATATACCTATCAGTATTCATAGCTCCATTATCAACGACCACTAGGTAGTTTATTCAGTTCATTCTTCAGAAAAAGCGTGCGAGAAAAACCCTTGCTAATCCATTACCACACGCATTTGCGTGCGGTAATGGAATAGCAGGGGATTTTCCCACACTGGCAATGTGACTCTTTTCGAATTGAAATACGTGCGGGAAAGAGAATGAAAGTACGACGCTCTATCTACTGGGCCAACACTTCGAATTCTTTTTCAGACAATGTATCTATGTATCTTTTTCATTCTTACAACGAATAACCATCAATCGAAGTAGGTTGGTGATTAAACCAGAGGCCCCACATTGAGTTATGATTCCGATAGTACTAGTGAATGATATTCCCGTCAGAATGCCTTTTAAAAGAGAAAGTTTGGCGGAAAGTGCATACTATGCGTCCCAGATCTGTATGCAGGTACCACCGACATGCAGAGAACCTTTCACACCAATATCTTTCGAAGCTGACACGCTCAAAGTGACGCAATAGTTATTTAGTATAATTTCATCTTGACACGAACCAAGTGATCTAGAAGGAAGTTATTGTTCATTGTTGGTACTTCCTATACTTACATCGTTACATTTCGTGTTTTTGTTGATAATAATAGTGAGGGGTTCTTTAAATTGCGCGTTTTTCGTAACAATGAATAAAACACATAATTTGCATTCATTTTCAACTTTTTTTATTGATGATTAAGATATCGGTTATGACATTTATGTATAAAAAACTTTTGCAGCCCTACAGACGTCCACTCTTTTGTTCAAATTTTCAATACCATTTCGACATAATTGAGGCTGTATCTCACTCTTGACAAAAAATAATTTCATCCATTTGTTCAGGAACCAATTGAGGCTTATTTTTATAAACCTGGCTTTTCACCGAGGTTTTCACATAACCCCGAATAAAATAGTCCAACGGTGTCAAATCACATGATCTCGGTGGCCAATTGACATCACCTGGAGATTATTCTTCCTAGTCGTTTGAAATGATCTTTTATGGCTTTAGATCTTGTGTTATTTGAGCCCTATATGCCTTTTAAGTTAAATCCTTGTCTATTCCGAATTTCTAGTTGATATTCAAGACGAAATTCCAGTGTTTAAATCTATGTTATGGATTTTTAGGCAGTTCCTTGCACATCTAAGATTCTGTGAAATTATCAGTTGGAGAGCCAGGCCTGCTTTGAGAAACTCTCTTGGTTGCAAAGCAACTTTATACGGATATCGAAGGAATTTCAAAGACAAGGGATTAAATTTGACTTTGGTTTGTAGCGCAGAAGTGATATTTATGTCACAGAGTACCGAGCAGAGTACCTACCTTCTCTTGTTTTTTTCAGAGACACTTTCAAGATTTTCAGCCAGATCAAATGAAGAGAAGAGAAAATTCGTATCAATGGAAAAGAGCCTTTCAATATGAATATTTCACCCAAAATAAACAAGAGCACTGAAGCCTCTGACCCAACGTCAGGGCTTGCGCATACTTTGACAAAAAGCCATACACATAGCCTATATAACTAATGAGAAAATGAGATCAAAATATTTTATGTTGCCACTCTAAAGATCTTATCTCTTATCACATTACAGCGATAACAACTTTGCCAGGAAAAACTAGATAATGGAAACATGATTAGTATATAGAAAATATAAGAAAAAGGATCGAAAATTCTTGACCATAAAAAAACGAAGGAATGCCATAAAACAAGTTCTTGCGTAAATTCCTAGAATTTCATTCGATTGATTAGAATGACAACAATGTAAAGTTAACGAACCCATTACCATATTTTTCGAAAATCTTCAGTATCGCTCGAAAACAACTGATAAAAGTATAATCTCGTTCGATTCATTTGTGCCAGAAAACGCGATATGAATAAACTACGCAAATCAAAAAATGTAATTGGAAAAAAAAATAAACAGGAAATAATTTCAAACGTTTATTCTTGAGTTTGCAGAGTTTCCTTCAACCGAGCTTTCAACCTATTTGCAGCTCTACAATTATTCCAGATACAAACCAATTAATCTCTAAGTTAATTAAATGGAATGTATAGTTCAAAATTGGTATTGTTCGTTTTCGCATGACCTCACTGCAACACATTCTTGACCCCACGGGCGTAAATAACGAAAGAGCCACTGACCAAAAGGTTCAGGGCAAAAGTATCCTTATGTTCTTCAATTAATAACACTTCGGCTGTAACTTTCTCGGTCCGCGCACATTTTTTTGAGTAGAAATCAATATATTCATCATCATATCATATCTTCATGCTTAGTTTCCTTCTAGAGTAGAATGTGAAGAATAGTAATGCTCGGCCATAATCCCATCAATCACGAGAGAATAAGGAGTTATTATTCACTATTGTAAGATGCATGATTTTAAAATTATAGGCATTTGAAAAAACAAGCAAAATTCCACACCCTATGAGAGTCTCTTCACTCCTACATATATAAACTTTTTGCAACCTTTTTTTTGCTGTGTAACCCTGAATAATGCTTGTCTGAGGTGTAATCAAAATTTTGATACCAGCTGCTCTAGGTTTCATAAAAATAGTAAAAAATTCAAAATTGTATTGAAAGAAAAAGTACTACGCAAGTTTGGTAAGTTTTGTCAAAAGTTGGCGCATTTAGTAAGGATTCCAAAATGCTATAATACTAGGTAATTTTTTAATTTGCTTTCCACTAAAAAAAGTCCGATAGATTCAAGTCTAAAAGTTTTCCACAGAAACAAATTTTTAACAGAAAAAAAATTTTCAAAAAAAATTCTGACAAAAATTTTTACAGAAAAAATTTCAAAAAAAAAATTTTGACGAAGAAGATTTTCACAGAAAAAATCTTGACAGAAAAATTTTTTCGCAGAAAGAAATTTTGACAGAAAAATTTGTTTCCACAGATTTTTTTCTGCGGAAAATTTTCTGTCAAAGTTTTTTTCTGCGGAAAAAATTTTTTTCTGTCAGAATTTCTTTCTGCGAAAAATTTTTTCTGTCAAGGTTTTTTTCTGCGAAAAAACTCTTCTGTCAAAATTTTTTTCTGTGGAAAATTTTTCTGTCAAAATTTTTTTCCGTTGAAATTTTTTCTGTAGAAATTTTTCCTGTGAAAAATTTTTTGCAGAAAAAAATTCTGAAAAAAAAATTTTTCGCAGAAAGAAATTTTTCTGTCAAAACTTTCCGCAGAAAAAAATTTGGAAAAAAAAATTTTTCGCAGAAAAAATTTTTGACAGAAGAAATTTTCTTTCTGCAGAAAAATTTTATTCTGCGCAGAAATTTTCCGCAGAAAAAATTCTGCGAGAAATTTTTTCTGCGGAAAAAAAATTTTCTGTCGAAATTTCTTTCGGCGAAAAATTTTTTCTGTCAAGATTTTTTTCTGCGAAAAAATTTTTCTGTCAAGATTCTTTCTGCGAAAAAATTTTCTGGTGAAAATCTTTTTTGTCAAAATTTTTTAATTTTCCGCAGAAAAAAATTTCTACAGAAAAATTTCTTTCTGCGAAAAATTTTTTGTCAAAATTTCTTTCTGCGAAAAATTTTTTTTCAGAATTTTTTTCTGCAAAAATTTTTCGCAGGAAAATTTCAACGGAAAAAATTTTGACAGGAAAATTTTCAACAAAAAAACAAAAAAAATTTTTTTTCTGCGGAAAAAAATTTTTTCTGTCAGAATTTCTTTCTGCGAAAAATTTTTTCTGTCAAGGTTTTTTTCTGCGAAAAAATTCTTCTGTCAAAATTTTTTTTTGTTGAAAATTTTCTGTCAAAATTTTTTTCCGTTGAAATTTTTTCTGTAGAAATTTTTCTGTCAAAATTTTTTTCCCTTGAAATTTTTTCTGTAGAAATTCTTCCTGTGAAAAATTTTTTGCAGAAAAAAATTCTGATTTTTAGCAGAAAGAAATTTTGACAAAAAATTTTTTCCTGTGAAAGATTTTTTCTGCGAAAAATTTTACAGAAAAATTTTTTCCTGCGAAAAATTTTTTTTTCAGAATTATTTTCTGCAAAAAATTCATCACAGGAAAAATTTCAACAGAAAAAATTTCAACGGAAAAAAATTCTGACAGAAAAATTTTCAACAGAAAAAAATTTTGACAGAAGAATTTTTTCGCAGAAAAAAACCTTGACAGAAAAAAATTTTTTCCGCAGAAAAAACCTTGACAGAGAAGATTTTCACAGAAAAATTTTTTCGCAGAAAAAAATCTTGACAGAAAAAATTTTTCGCAGAAAGAAATTTCGACAGAAAAATTTTCTTCCGCAGAAAAAAATTTCAACGGAAAAAAATTTTGACAGAAAAATTTTCAACAGAAAAAAATTCAGACAGAAGAATTTTTTCACAGAAAAAAACCTTGACAGAAAAAATTTTCCGCAGAAAGAAATTCTGACAGAAAAAAATTTTCCCGCAGAAAAAAAAACCTTGACAGAAAAATTTTCCGCAGAAAAAATTCTGCGAGAAATTTTTTCTGCGGAAAAAATTTTTCTGTCAAAATTTTTTTCTGCGAAGAATTTTTTCTGTCCAGATTTTTTTCTGCGAAAAAATTTTTCTGTCAAGATTTTTTTCTGTTGAAATTCCTTCTTTAAAAATTTTTTGTCAGAATTTTTTCTGCGAGAAATTTATTCTGCGGAAAAAAAATTTTCTGTCAAAATTTCTTTCTGCGGAAAAAAAATTTTTCTGTCAAAATTTCTTTCTGCGAAAAATTTTTTCTGTCAAGATTTTTTTCTGCGAAAAAATTTTTCTGTGAAAATCTTCTTTGTCAAAATTTTTTTGTTGAAATTTTTTCTGTAAAAATTTTTTGTCAGAATTTTTTTTTGTGAAAATTTTTTTTCTGTTAAAAATTTGTTTCTTTGGAAAATTTTTAGACTTGAATCTATCGGACTTTTTTAAATGGAAAGCAGTTGAAGAAAAAGTGTTTTCGAAGGCAATCGAAAGCGAATTTGTACTACGGCAGCTACAATTTACTATTTTGGAATCCTTACTGAATGCGCCAACTTTTGACTTTTTTTTTGAAAACTTGCCAAACTTGCGTAGTACATTTTTTTTCAATATTCAGTTACAAGTACAAGTTTTTTACTTTGAATTTCTTTTTAAGAAGTTTGCCCTATTTTTATGAAACCTAGAGCAGCAGCTGGTATCAAAATTTTGATTACAGTTCAGACAAGAAAATAGAAACATTTGTTTTAACAATATAATTATGAAGCTAAATCTATGGAATAGCAGTGAATAGTGACTCATTATTCACTAGTGATTGATGGGTATCATTATGACCGAGCAAATGGGTAGATTATAAAATAGTCTTCACTAACTACTAACTAGCAGGAATAATCCTCGGAATAATCTAAAACCTATAAATCCGTATTAAAATCGTACGCCACCCATTCAGATGTTTGAAATGCCCACCTTAAATGTCTAATACATCCACATGGGTTAAACAAGATAGTTTTTCAGCCAAATAAATTATCTCATCAATTCATAGACGTACTAGACGGTCGGTAATGTCGTTCCCTACATGGCAATACAAGTGAATCATGGTGATAATTGCTCAATTATGCATTCCTCACCTACGTAACAACTCGTCCATATAGGAAAACAATTGAATTATTATTTCATCCGACGCCATATCAAGGATATCCATGTAAACAAATGAGAGTTTTCTATTGTCGACACGACGGTTCAGGAAAACGCAGTTTAAAGCTCTATGGTCTATGTGCTAGAGTGAATCGAACGTTTGATAAAGGGTTTCCCAATAAGAGGTATTATTTTGAATAGCCCGCTATTTTGGTAGATGTCACGTTCGAAACTGTTATTTTTTGACATTTGACATTTGAAGTAGGAACCACGCTATTAATAAAAATGGAACGATACACGCTTGAAGAACGCAGTGAAATTATTAAAATTCACTATAAAAATTGTGAAAATTTGGCAGAGACGGTTCGTGAAAGTCGAACATTTTTGGGTCCTCGTGAAGCACCTTGTCGGACAGCAATAAAGAAATTGGTGGAAAAATTCGAGCTGTTGGGATAAGTTAAAGAATAAAATCCGTGCACGTCGCTCAAGAACAGCCGAGCATATTGCTGTTGTAGCCGAAAGTGTTGAGCAACAGTAACTGTGAATGTATTGCGCTATCGAGAGATAATTAATGATTTTTATGACCGAAAATGAACCGTATTGATCTGGACAACGTTCACTTTGAACAAGACGGCGCTACGTGCCACACAAACAACGAAACCATTGAACTTTTGCGGGAAAAGTTTCCGGACCGTGTTACCTCTCGAAAAGGTGATCACAATTGGCCACCGAGATCTTGTGATTTTTAACACCTTGCGACTTATTCCTTTGGGGCCACGTGAAAGAGAAGTCCTACGCCAATAGCCCAGCGTCGATTCAAGACCTCAAAGATGAAATTCGTGAGGCTATCGAGGACATAGGGCAGCCACTTTGCGATTTGGTTATGGAAAATTTCATTGAAAGGATATGGTTCTGTAAGCGTGGTCGTGGTGGTCATTTGCCTGATGTTATTTTCCACTATTAACGGCATAGCTTCTTCTTTATAATGAAATAAACATCCGATCATTTATATTGAAATATGCCATTTTTCTTTGAATATCAAAATAACACCTCTTATTGGAAAACCCTATAGGTCTGATCCTCTCGTTCTGAGACAAACTTTATTAGAATATTGGAAGGATTTTTGTCTGAATATCTAATGACAGATTTTGAACTTTTTTGTGATGCAGTACTCACATCTTTATCGTTCAAGTACCTATTTTCGTTTTTATTCCGTTATTCAAAGATATTTTATCAACCCAAATAAAAGGGGTGAAAAACTATTTCGAATGAGAAGAAACACTTTGATAAACATTTCAGCTTATCCTTCACACAAATTCAATATCACTACACTTATACAGAAACACTTTTCTACTGAGGTGTGTATCTCTGGGCCCCAAATACATTTTCCTCCAATATAACCGTCAATTCTGTACACAAATCATTCAAATGATTTTCTGAAGTTCTTACTCAAAAGGATAAATATAATGCCGAGTATAATGCATTGAAATAGCAGTGTTTCTTGCAATCGATACCTCTGTTTATATTCATTTGAATTTTTCCAAATCTTGCTTTTGTCGCAAATAATGATTCAACAGGAAATGATTATCAACTTCAGGTTCATTCGATGAAGTTACATTGCCTAATTCTGAGGTTTATTCTTAATGTATCAAACTCGGTATCAAACTAGTGCTTTATTTGTATACATATAATTCAAAAAGGAACCATTAGAAGTCGTTTCAATAAATCTGTTGCTGTTTTGCACATAGCATATCATATAAAACGTCCTAAAAGTTTGTTGATTCACATCCACAAGAAATGATAAATTACCTGTCACTTTGTAGTTGAAATTCATTCAACAACCTACTCAACTATTATGAGACAAATTTTCATACCTAACTAAACATTTAAAGGCCACTAATTCCAATCTAATTGAAATTTATACCATCCTTTAAATGTCTTGACGAACTGGTAAGTCATAAAATCATTTCCTATTGTATTTGGCCCACAATTCGGGAATTTTATACCGTTAATCTAATGAACATTTAAACCATGTCTCATCCTGAGTATTTCAGGTCAATTTATGACAATAAAAACGATTGTACGAAGATTTCATTGGGATTTCATTTCACTTTTCTCATTGTATTCATCCACCAAGATCATAGAGAATAAAAGTAACAAAACAGCTGTAAATCTCATACCTTCTATGCAGACTACATGATCTCTGATCTGTTGAGCCACTGACCCATCCTGAATAAGATCTATCAGATCGTAAATTGCATAAATCGAAGGATGCACACTTTCAAATCTCTGAATCTCCTGTCTGATCGCCAGAGAATTGTTCAAGAAAGGCTGGAAATGGGCCCTGGAATTCATCGTCAGAACTCACATAAACATTGCCGATCACAAAACAAAAACAAATGCACTAAAACTTAGGATCACAGAGGATGTACTTCATTTTCCACATTTCCGTTCATAGCTAACCGAAAACACTAGGACGGCAGAAATTAATCTCATCAGATAAACGATTTAAATAATTATTTGAGATTTTGCGATTCACAACAACTGAAGAGGTTAGGATGTCCGAGTATCAGGTACATTTGTGTTCCGCACCGTACACTCCCACTACTCGAGAATATTTCCAACACCTATCTCTACCGCTTCTTTAGAATTGAGAATGCCACCTGAACCTGCGCCATCTATCATTTGCTGGCCGATTCTCTTTTTCAATGTCTATTCCTAGTTTTCATCAATTCTAGATTTGCAATTTGTTCAAAATTCACTAGGAAGTATCTCAACATCAAGAAAACTTCAATTTCAATGACATATTTATTGAATTCTCCAAAATCCCAATTACCAACCCATAATATAAAATATTCAAAAATGCTCCTTGTTCTTTAGGTCTGCAACCCACCATACAAGTGTGATGATATTTTGCAGGGATTTCCTAACCCTAACCTAAAATATCGAGTTTTTTTGAGTGAAAATTTAAAAGTATTAAAATTTGTTGGAGTTCATTTATGTTGTAATCGGCTAATCAATTTTGAGGATGACGAAATATTGTTTGTTTATCTGTAACAAATATTTATTTCAGAAATGACCTCTAGGAAGGTATTCCGGCCTTGTGAAGAGTTATTCTTGAATTTTGTCAAAAACAATGATTTTGGAGTAATATTATTGAATTCTCCCATAAAATTAACCAATTCAAAGCTGTGGGAAATATGGAATCAAGGTATGAAAATCAAAGAGAAACAAATAATGAAAAATCACAAAATTGTAGAATAATTTCTTTGAATTCAAGCCAAAATAAGAATGCTTGTCGATGGTGGTGCAGAATCGTGGATTGGATGGAGAGATAATGTGAAAAAGAAAAATAGTGACTTAAATCTGCCACATCTAGTTACTGGAGATTTTGATTCAATATCGAATAATACCCTTGAGAATTTTAAGAATAGGGAAAATGTAACAGTGATCCGCACACCAGACCAAGACGAAACAGATTTCACTAAAGCTCTGGAAGAATTAAATAAATATAAAAGGCAGCACAATATTGAGGTACCTATATCCTCCTATAACTACCAAATTATCATCTAATAAATTATAGTTATAAATATTTACTTTTTTCAGGTTAATAGTATTTACGTTTTAACAGAAATCTCTGGTAGGTTGGATCATATTATGGCAAACATAAACACACTGTACAGGTCAGAAAATATAGTACCAAATACATCACTTTTCTTACTCTGTAGCGATTCAATATCCTGGCTTTTGAAACCAGGTAGTCACACAATAAGTATTCCTCAAATAATAAGGGATAATAAAAATTGGTGCAGTTTAGTTCCTGTGGGATCTCCCACTATCGTCACTACATCTGGATTAAAATGGAATTTAGGTGAGAGTAATAGTTATTTCATTTTTAATCAACTAGTTCCTTAATGGCAGTGATTGATGGTTAAGATATTTCAACACGTGAGCGGAGCGAACGCGTTAATAGTTTCTGACCATTAATTGCTAAATTAATAAACGAGTTGATTACAAGATTTTTACGTCGACCGCATTTTGAATTGGGTATGAATTCTTAAATGAGATGCTTTTGATTTTGCACAAGACATATATTTGACATAATATGAACATCTGTGTTCTAGCAGAGTTGTGACATTACTTGTATTGCTTTTGAATACTTTGTGTTCAGTTGCCCATGACAATGGCACATTTAAATAGTATAAATTGAACATTAAAATAGGTCATTATTGTTCAATTTCGTATACGTTGAACCCTGGCAGTAAGAAGTTAACATAGAGATGCCCCTACAAGTGAATAGTACTTCATAGCCTACAATTGATCTGTAACTGGCCGATTTACAGATTCGTAAATAATGCAATTCTGAAATGGTTCCTGTAACTTTCTTATTTACAGTGTTACTTTTGAACTACTCATCGAAAAACATAATCTTCAATCGTAAGATTTGATAATGGAATTTTATGTATTATGAGTAAATGGTTTCGATTTCAATTTGAATATTCACTTATCTGAATGTAGTTTGCGTTTGTTTCTTTCATCTAATGAATTGAAAACTGAAAGAGAAAAAGTTCTCAGTTAAAGTTGCTGTAGAGCATTTATTAAGTTTATAGTACACTGGTTCTTCAATCTGAACATGTTCACAAACTTGGCATTCGGTATTTCATCAATTTGAACATTTTCTGGGCATCCGGCATTTCAAATGGATTCATTTGATCACGCAACCTTTTTGTTCCAATTCTCATAAAGTTCCTACTTAAAAAAGAATGATTTTTAGGTCATGTATACCAAGTTTAACTGTTATGATTTTCTTCCGATAAAAATCCAATAAACAAAGCCATATTATTTTCATTCATTATGAATTTCTTATATTAAAACGTTGGTATTCCTCCTAAAATGAACAAACCATTCAACGTAACCTCACAATATGTCATTTGATAATATAAGCTACAGATCCCTTGAAGTGGTCCAGAATTGCAATTTTCCTGTAAGCTTATGGAAAATTACAGATTGGCTTACAGATGAAAGCAAAATTCCACCATTAATAACCGAAATACTTTAAAGCAACATAACTAAACATTAACAGAACGATGTTGCCAAACTGACAGAATTGTCTATAGCAGACTCTAGCTGTTAGTACCATAGTAGGGGAGCATTAAAACAATTATCCCAATACGGAATAAAGATACGGCACATGTTCGCAACGCCGAATTTTGTTCGCATTCATAAACAGATTCTACTTAGCTGCGTCAACAAATGCTTGAAGGCATCTCTAGGTTAACTTTTTATTCTGAGTTTAAACCCACCTTTTATGTTGAGGTCTACGGAAAACTTACTTATAGTCCGTTAACGAAAGTTTGAGCCGTCGGTTGGTCATCACAGTTTGGCATATTCACTGTGTATATTAAAATTTTAGGTTATGTTGTTTATTTTCTTGTCAGATTGATACTCAATATCATTGCATAGAGTTGTCTGATAACTCGCAAGCTCGTCGGACGAGGCCGGGTACATTCGGCATCGTTGACTTTATTTTACGTTATGACAGCAAATACTGTCAACTTCAGATAAATAAACAAACACCTACTATGCGCTCAAACTTTCGTGAACGGACTATAGGGTTAACAAAAATAGTTTGAACTTATCGTCATTAGAAAAAATCTCTGAATCATTCCAGATAAAACTAAATTAGAATTTGGTGGATTGGTCAGCACATCCAATACGTACAATGGAGATCCAGAAGTTGAAATAGAAACAAATTCATCTCTTTTATGGTCAATGAGTACAAGGGGCTTATTATGAAATGTTAAATAAATAGGTATTCGACTATTTTTATATTGTTGACTTTGAAAATAGATATACTGAAAGTTGAATTTTGTTTTTTTTTCTACCATTTTGTTAACTTTACTGCGTTAAACCTCCACGTCGAACTTCTATTGTTTTTGCCTAATTGAAGATTATTATTTTCACTTTTGAAAAGGATCCTAATGATTTTTCACACTCAACTTCAATTAATTCATTCAACATTCGTAGCCTCATAAATAAAGTAAATTATCCTAATTAGGCAGATGCCGAACTGACAACGTTGTAATATTTGAACCAATCAAGTGACGACATTGTTACCTTGTCGCCATTATTTTTATCTTCAATGCAAATAGCAATCGTTTGTCCATTTTCGCCTAAGTTTAATAAAGGTCTTTGAAATTCTTAAAGTTGTTCTGGCTTCATTCCAAAAATTGGTGATTGACTTTTTGTAGTATGTGTCAGTACACACAGCCTGTATAATTACCATACGTGAGACGCATCATCTTAAAATGTTATTGAAATATCACGTAGAGTAATCTTTGAATGTATAACCATTGCCGACTATGTTTATTCTTAAGTATAAACACTAACAATTGGATTGTATAAATAAACACGTATCAATTGTTTAGAGAAGAGTCCGATTACATGTTACTATGGTCATTCAGTGAAATGTCCAATTAATTAAACACCTTTGATGAGCCCAAGTGTATTATTCCACCATCCCTCTACGGTATAGGCGATTGGCCGAACCTACCCTAGTTGGGTACATTACATTTTCATCATATATTGCTTTAACTTTTGTGTATGAATTTTTTAAAAACGAGAAAAAAAACAACATTTTGTAATGATAATATATGATTACAAATACAGTTTTCTCATAATAATTACAAATAAATTAAAACGGATGTTGCTTACAATATTGGAAATAAACTCATGTTTTAAATATAATCCTGGAGCTGCTCGCGTTGCCAAGGATTCAGATGAAGATTTTCTTACGGCTGGAGAGAGAAATCTGGAAGAAAAGTCATCTCTTACTATTGTACAGAGCTTTGAAGAGAAATTACATTTCACATTAAAGTTCTTCAAATTAAAATGCTCTAGAAATATTCGCTAGATTAACTCAAAATCAGTAAATCTACCAAAATTTCGGTAGGTTTGGCACTACCTCAGATCAATAATAAACATAGATAGGTCCCAAGCGTGATATAAATGAAATTTTAATTCGAAGATATACAAAGCAAATGTTTGTTTCTTTTTTGAAATTTGACAGCTCAATATAAACCAAAGGCAGAGTCGTGGGGTTTTTAGGGGTTCTGAAACGAAATGATATAACTTCAATTAGAAAGTTTTTTTAGGAATAAGTCACATCCACTTCATGGTTATTAGTGACAGTAAATTTTCTAACTAATTATTGGTTTGCAGAAAAAAACATAATTGAATTAATACCTACTACCCCAGAGGAAGAAATAAACATAGAGATGCCCTACGCTATGTGTGAATAGTACTGCATTTTAATCAACCAAGCATTAGAGTGAGATGGAAAGCATTTCACTGTCACACTGGGGTGAAGTAAACCGTTGGTTAGATTCGCATTCCTCCAATTGCTGAATATAATACAACATTATCGTAATTTTGGCCTTGCTATAATTAACGGAATAGTCTTAAGCAACAATAAACTGCCACCAAATCATTGAAATAATTCAGTTTATGAACGTCAAATCAATATGAAAATGTAAACCTATCGCATCGAGAAACACTAACAGACAATGTTGCCAAACTGAAAGAATTATCCGTTAAATACGCAAGCTGTTAGTATCAGAGTAGGGGAGCGGTAAACCAATTATCCCAAACGGAATAAACATACGGCACGATTTCGCAACGCCGAAAGTTTGGTCGTGCGTATAAACAGATTCTACTTGGCTGCATAACAAATGCTTGAAGGTTTACTTTTAACTCTCAGCCTATCACCCTCAATCAACCCACGCTTATGTACTCAATTTTGAATGTTGCTGCTTGTGAACAATCATGTTTTTCACATGTCTTGGAAATTATACGTTATTTCGTTATTTTTCTGGAGTGAATGAACTTCAGTATCACTGCAAGGCATATCGACAGTTTGTTCCATGAAAACTGTTGTAAATATCTTGAAAACCAAAGAATTACCAAAGTTTGGTTAATATTTATTAACAGCAACTGAAAGAATAGAAACATAGAAATATTTTCCTCATTTTTTCCTCTATTTACATCTGCCCATTTCTTTGTTTTTTTATTGATCTGAGATTTGAAATAAATTACTAAGATCGTAAGATTTTAATTGAATGAACACTTGTATTTTTGTAAAGGCACTACAGAAAAATCTATAAACTCATAGTTATCAGTAGATCAACCGAAATTTCGGTAGGTTTGGCATCTCTAAATAGCTCACCAGGTTGTTGAGGTTTATTCTTCCTCTTCTTCTTCCTCCTCCTCTTCTTCTTCTTCATCAACCTCAACTTCTTCCTCCTCTTCTTCTTCCTCTTCTTCTGGCTCAGGCTCAATCACAGGCTCCTTGAGCTCCTCATCATCATCGGCAGCTTGTTTACCTTCTTCTTCGCCTTCTGGTGTTTCGGGGTCTCCAGGTTTCTTGCCAGGCCTCTCACCGAACCATTTGGGCAATCGTGCTGAAGAAATCCAAGAGAATAAGTAAGTTTAAAAAAAATTAATGTGGGCTATTTCCGATTTCTACCAATTCTGACGGAAAAATATATTTTCTACTGAAAATTGATTGATTAGATCGTCACTTGCAAAAAACTAAAAGGCGCTTCAAAAAATTTCAAGAGATCTGTTCAGGTGGAAGATCAAAAAAGTAAAAATATAGCCGTGGCGGTCGTTCACAAGAAAATATTGATATGGTTCGTGAAAGTGTTGATGAAGACTCTGAAATGTTCTGTAGATGACGTTAACAACAAGTTTGACTCAGTGGGTCTACAATATTACAGTTTCGAGGGCACATATGGTTCAAATAACACACGAACTGAAGCCATTAGATCATTTTAAACTATCCTACACAAATAATCTTCAGAAACGGTGATGTCAATTGGCCACCAAGATTATGTGATTTGATACTGTTGAATTTTTTTGGGGATGTGTGAAAAGCCAGGTCTCTAAAGGAACCCACTCACTAGGAAGGAAGAATGTGCAGTTAAGTATCTGAACGTTAGCTGTAAAGTAAACGTGTACATTCATATTTCCCACACACAGACACTTTTTTCTTGTTGAGTGAGGATGTGCGACAAGAGTGAGATGACGTCGAAAAAAGATCTGATGTTAATGGCAGTGGCGTTTGTTGTTATTGAGGAGAAAATGTCCAATTTATAAATAGCAAACCCGACACTGTATTGCTAAAATATGAAACGTGCACAGACTTGTTGCCCGTACACGGTCATTCTTAAAGGGCCCACTCACTAAGAGGGAAGCGCGAAGACTTGAATGCGCGTTGTACGGGGTACAGTTAAAACAACAGTGTGTGTATGGCGTAAATTTGGAATGCGCAATCATCTCCGACGTGTGGCGTGTGCATTCTTCACCGTACGTGGAAGAATGACCAAAAACGACCGTGTATGGGCAACAAGTCTCTGCACGTTTCATATGTTTAGCAACACAGTGTCGGGTTCAATATTTATATATTGGATATTTTTTCCTTAATAACAACACACGCCACTGACATTAACATCAGGTCTTTTTTCGACGTCATCTTACGCTTGTCGCACATCCAAACCAACACGCAAAAGTGTATGTGTGTGGGAAATATGAATGTACTCGTTTACTTTACAGCTAACGTGCAGATACTTAACTGCGCATTCTTGGGGATATAATTGCGCATTCCAAATTTCGAACGGGGGAACGCCATACACATACTATTTTCACTGTACCCCGTACCACGCGCGTTGATGCCTTCGCGCTTCCTTCTAAGTGAGTGGGCCCTTTAAGAATAATCCAGAATCGATAACTGAACTAAAGGATGAAATTTTTTTATCATTAGTGAGATTGAGCCTCAATTATGTCGAATGTCATTGAAAATTGAAACAGAAGAGTGGACGTATGTAGAGCATCAAGAGGAGGCCATTTGGAAAATTTTATTTTTCGGATATAAATGTTATAAAATGTTATTAAATTTCATCATTTTCATCCTTTTATGTGCAATTGAAACACCCTTTGAAAGAAGGAAAGTCTTGTACAAAAAGTCTACAGGGCTTATACAATAATTGTATGAGGTTTTCAATAAGGTCAGGTTAATTTTCGAATAAATTCATTGTTGTCAAAAAATAGGTAGTAGAAATTTTCAAGGTAAACTTTAAATAGCTTAACAATTGGTAGAAAACCAGAAATATTAGTATTAGTACTAAAAGTTTTCTGAATTAAATATGTGCAATGCAGGTTTTCATTTATGTAGGTAATCAAAAAAGTATACCTATTCCATGTTTGGTTATTATCTGAAAAACTAACATTACACATTTTTGCATCGTTAAACAGACAAGCAAAATAAAATAACTTCAGTCTATGCTTACTCTTCTGTCTTGAATCAAATACTCCAATTTTATCTTTCCATTGTTTTTCGTTTGATTCTTTGATGATATCTTCCAAACCCTGTCAAAAATACAAGTCCCATGCTCAAACATAACATTTGTTATTCAGCCACATGTTCACACAATCAATTAGACATATTCAGCATGGACATAACATTTACGTAAAACTTATAGAGCTTATTGTTAAGAATATTGTGCACCATGTTCTTAACAATTGCCCTATGGACAAGAACCAACATGACCACGTGAACAAACACGTAGAGGTCACTTACTCTTGCTTCTGCTCATGAATTCCTCAACTCTAGTTTGCCAAATTTTTTCAACATGGTCCATGTACAAATGGTCGAAACCCTAAGTTAGATACAGCTCAGTACCAATCATGGCCAGTTACTTATGTTACCGGGTGTACAAAGTTGAAGTCAGTGATGTATACTTTTTAAAGTTAGTACAGGGAATTGATCAATGAAATGAATATTTTTTTTGAAGTTTTGCGGCCGTACTATGTTCCTCCTAAAGAGTTTTTCAACAAGAGGTGTTATTTTAAAGAGCCCGCTATTTCGGTAGATGTCACGTTTGAAGCTGTCATTTTTTGACATTTGACAAGTAGAAACTACGCCATTAATTAAAATAGAACGATACACGCTTCAAGGACGCATTGAAATTATTAAAATTCACTATAAAAATAATGAAAATTTGGCAGAAACGGTTCGTAAAACTCGAACATTTTTGGGTCATCGTAAAGCAGGTTGTCGGACCGCAATAAAGAAATTGGTGGAAAAATTCGAGCTATTGGGACAAGTAAGTGTTGTGAAGAATAAAACCCGTGCACGTCGCTCAAGAACAGTCCAGAATATTGCTGCTGTAGCCGGAAGTGTTGAAGGTTTGTCCATTCCTCATCGTTCTTTGGAATCAGCCATTCCGCAAACGTCATTACAACGTATTTTGCATGATTATTTGAGTAGTAAAGCTTATAAAGTTCAGTTAATACAAAACCTCAAGCCGGCTGATCATCAACAACGTGGTGTCTTTTCTGATTGGGTCGTTGAAATGTATGAAAATGATCCGGAATTCCATCTAAAAATCATATTGAGTGATGAGGTCAATTTCCACCACGGTGGCTTCGTCAACAAGCAAAATTGTCGTATCTGGGGCTCGGAAAACCCAAGAGTTATTGTTGAAAAGCCCCTCTATCCTCAACGTGTGATTGTTTGGTGCGGTTTATGGTCCGGCGGACCATATACCTATACCTATACATACTTTTTCGAAAATGAGGCTGGAGCAACAATAACAGTGAATGAATTTCGCTATCGAGAAATGATTAATGATTTTTTATGGTCGAAATTGGATACTATTGATCTGGACAACGTTTACTTTCAACAAGGCGGCGCTACGTGCCACAAAAGCAACGGAACCATTGATCTTCTGCGGAAAAAGTTTCCGGACCGGGTTATCTCTCGAAGAGTTGATCACAATTGGCCACCGAGATCTTGTGATTTAACACCTTGCGACTTCTTCCTTTGGGGCCACGTGAAGAAGAAAGGTCTACGCCAATAGCCCAGCGCCGATTCAAGACCCCAAAGATGAAATTCGTGAGGCTATCGAGGACATAGGGCAGCCACTTTTCGATTTGGTTATGGAAAATTTCATTAAAAGGATATGGTCCTGTAAGAGTGGTCGTGGTGGTCATTTGCCTGATGTTATTTTCCACTATTAACGGCATAGCTTCTTCTTTATAATGAAATAAACGTGCGATCAGTCATTGAAAAATGGCATTTTTCTTAGAATATCAAAATTACACCTCTTATTGAAAAACCCTTTATGTATGTAAGACTTGTTCTTTAGCTGCATAAGAAGTTTCGAGTGTTGTTATCTGTTATGTTTTCTTATAGATATATTTTGAATCATTTCAATGATCGATTCCCTTTCTTTCTTCTATTTTCATCATGTTTGATTATTCGATAAAAAACGTTGGTTATGGTTTTTGTACCTTTGAATTGCCTGAATATGCCAAATATTTCATTGTTTCTATTGTTTGTGTGTAACAGTATGTTTCTTAAATAAAAGTGAAGTTACAGCAACAATTAATATGTTTGGTGCTATAACTTCCATAAATCAAAACAAGTGATGGGTAGAATTGAACACCAGGTCTCGAGAATCATAACGATGTTTTCGAAAAATTTTGGTATTCTGAAGTAGAATTTGATAATACAAATTGAAATCAATTCTTTCATCTCATGTTTCAGAAATTCTCGTAAATAAATAACGAGATTGATTTCAGTATTCGGTTTCAGACTTCAGGTCTCGGAAACTGCTTTTGAACGTCGATTTTGTTTTCGTTTTCATTCGACTTTGCTACTGTTAGAAAACTCGAACCATTTATGAGATATGGGGTGAAGAACGATAATGAAAGTTTTCAGAACTATTAATTGTTCTCGGTTCTCTAATGATTACCAGGTTTTCAAAGTTCTCGAGGCATTGTTCTCGATTCTGAGTAAGGGCCATCCATAAAGTACGTCACACGTAAAGGGGAGGGAGGGGGTCGACAAAGTGTGACATGGTGTGACAAGGGGTGGGACGGGTCCTAAGTTTCGTGACATTACATTTCAAAATCTAGAGGTACTAATCGCGTAATTTGAAATATTAATTAAACTAAAAATATGTCCAACTTTATCTTTAGGGCAAAACGGTTTGAATTGTTTTGTTGACAAGTTCATAGCTGCTTCTGACACGTGCCGATCGCCGACGAGCCCTTTGACTAATGCCGCTAAACGCACCGCACCTCGCGTAGGTAATGTTTTTTTTTCTATCTTTCATTCGACAATTTGCTTTCGCTGAGTGAACGACGTTGTTTTTTTAGTTGTGCTATTTTGTGGATATAAACATACACTACTGGAAAAATTTAAAGGATCAGAAAAAAAATCCAAATTTTTTGGCAATTTTCAACATGCCGTAATTTTGAGAGGAATGGTCGTACAAGGAATTTAAAAAACGGAAATTGTAGCTCCAAGTGTCTAGTTTTTGGATTAGAACTTCAAAAACTTGTTTCAGTGGTTTCCGAGTAATGATAGAAAAATCAGCAACAAAAAAATCTCAAAATTGCATAATCGTTATAATGATGGGATACTTTGTTAATTCAGCTTTAATTTATTTTTTTATCGACCTCAATACGTCCACTTCTCGCCGAGATATCGGTCTTCAAATTTAAAAGGATCCATTAACATGGCTGAACGTTTGAGAGCCGTTATTGAAACAGGGGTGGCAATACCCGTTATTAAATTAATAAAAATTTTATTCTATTTTATTTTTTTTTTTTTGAAATTTATGTTTTTTTTGCCTTTTTTAAAGATTATGAGCTTTTCAGAGCAAAAAACGTGATCCTTATTTTTTTTCAAAAATTCAATCCTGTCTAACAAAACGGCTCTTGGATTGAGTTGGCTCTTCGTAAGGTTTTTTCAACATATTGAACTGTGAAAGTCACACTTAACAGTATTGGTTTCCTCAACATTTTCGATCCAGCGGTAGATTTTCCAAGAAACCACCAAAAGCCCTTTTTTTGTTAAATTTTTATATTGATGTGACATGAAGAAAAAAATTTTCTATGAATAAGCAATGGTTGTTCAATAATGGGAGTTCATTTAAGGTCTTGAAACCCTCCTTCAATTTTCTGTGCGATCATTGGTTGCTGAGAAATCGATAATCAAAGACAAATGGATCCTTTTCCATTTGAAGACCGATATCTCGGCGAGAAGTGGACGTATTGAGGTCAATAAAAACATAAACTAAAGCTGAATTAACAAAGTATCTCATCATTATAACGATTATTAAAAAAAAAATTTCCACGCTCGTAGACAAGAAAAAAATAAGTGGTAGAATTTTGAGAATTTTTTTGTTGCTGATTTTTCTATCATTACTCGAAAACCACTGAAACTTAAAATTTTTGAAGTTCTAATCCAAAAACTAGACACTTGGAGCTACAACTTCTCCTTTTTAAATTCCTTGTACGACCATTCCTCTCAAAGTTACGGCATGTTCAAAATTGACGAAAATTTGGAATTTTTTCTTGATCCTTTAATTTTTTTCAGTAGTGTAGTTTAATAAATCAAGTTCAAAATGAACAAAAAGATAGATTAAGGTAATCTTTACCGTCGATTATACGAAACATACAGTGCGACTGATAAAAAAACAGCATATACAGGAAGAAGTTAATTCAATATTCATTAGTTTATTTTTTGTTATTGTTTCAAATATTTGATATTATGTTGATTTCATAAAAAAGTACTCAATTTAAATGGAAATAAAACTTATTTCGGAACTGCTGTTTTAATTCAATAATTTTTCGATGTTGAATTGCAAAACATGTGACGTCACACTAGGGAGGGGGGGTCTCAGAAATGTGACCACCTGTGACAAGGACGGGGGCGGCTCAAAAACTCATGAAATAAGTGTGACGTACTTTATGGATGGCCCCTAATGGTTGGTTCTATCCATCACTGTTTTGAATGTATTACTTCTTATTGTATCTGAAGAAATCGTTTTGTTTCATATAACAGTGGATTGTCAGTATTAATTCACAGTACAGAGTACTGAGAAAAAAACATATTGAAGAAATAAACAGAGGGATGAAATGTTAACATTGAAGTATACCAAAAAAATTTTAAATATTTTCTATTATATTAGTTCTTTGTTTTCTGGAATAGATTTTTTATATCAGTTTATATTTACCAATACCTAAATAATAAATAGAAAATATTTCTCAATTTTATATTGAAATGCCTCATTCACACAAAAAATGTCTCAATTTACCTGCTGATTTGAGAATGTAGATTCGGCCAATGAAAAAATAAATGCATATTCGTCGAAATAGTTATTTTTGTATTAAGTGCGTAAAATGAGTGTTTTTTTCATGGCACATGAGAGTGTCAATTTTGGCCGAGACCGCAGGTCGAGGCCAAAAATTCACTCGAATGTGCCATGAAAACACGAATTTTATACGCACGAAATACAAACAACATTTTTTGTACAACTGTGAATGTGAATTTACATCGTCTGAAATACGTATAATCATTGAAGATAATGCTTTCAGTACAATATTTAAATGAATCCAGTGATCTTTCTGTGTCGTAACTATAGAAACAGTTTGTTGAAAATGTTTGAATCTTTGACAGTATTTGCTCGTAGTTGCTTCAATTTCGAATTATTTTAAAGAAGATGGATGTTGAACATGATAGTGGTAGTGATACCCCCGCAAATATGACTGAAGAAGCAAATACAATTGTATCTTATATGTTACCAGCCAAATCAAAGCTAATAATATGAGAAAACGAATAACCAATTTCGAGAATGGCGCAACAAGAACAACGTAAAAAAGGTTTCTGAAAATGTGCTCACATGCTATTTCGAGGAAAAATAAAAAATGTTTAAACCTTCCAAGTTATGGAGCTCAATGTTAAAAAAACATCGAATGTCAAGGAAAATATTGATATAAGGAATTTTTCAAAATTGGTCCCGCTTATTAAGAACAAAAGCGTCGGATACCGAGGAAAGAAATCTAAAGTGTTATGGAGGGATAATATCAATAAATTTCTCAGAGATGCTGATGACGAAACTAATTTACTTTATAAGGTACAGATACAATCATAATTTTGTGAAATAAGTTTTAATTAAAATATTCATTATTTTAAGTTGTTCTAATTTTAGTTATCAGCAGTGAAAAAAAGACTTTTTTAACGGTGAAAAAAAGACTTTTTTTAACGGTGAAAAAAAGTAATATTTTACGCATCCATAGTGATGAAGAAAAGTCAAGTTTTTTTGACAGTTGTACAAAAAAGCATTTCTCAGAACTCTGTAATGTAAATTGAAAATGCTGACGTTTCCATTGTTCTATCATGGAAATTTCAAATACTTACACCTTCGAAAAGTTTCTTCTTATCGTCATATGATCTGGTATCAACACGTCTTTCATATTTGGAGGCTACTTGGATTTTAGGCTAGAAAAATGCGAAAACATTGTAATGTTAATAAGTGACACTGTTGCGAAGATCCTAAAATCAATTGAAATATAATTTGAGAGGATTCTGCATTTCTAAAAAACTTTTTAGGTTTTCCCTCCCAGTCTCTGAAACAATTTGTAATTAAGATAAAATGCTTCTGCGAAAATCTTTTCACTAATTTGTCAGGAGCAAATTGGTATTGAAAGAATTGTTGCCTAACAGTTAAACTAAAGAAGAAAATAAATGAAAAGGATAATGTGAATTAGACTGCAAATGAAAAAATTCCGAAGATTTTACAAGTATGTCTGAAGATTTTTTAAATTTTACTGTTAGGTTAGGTTTCCTTTTTTAGTTTTATTGTTAGGCAACAATTTTTCAATACCAATTTGCTCCTGACAAATTAGAGCAAATATTTTCGTAGAAGCATTTTATCTTAATTAAATTTTTTTAATTATTTCTGTTTCAGAGACTGGAAATGAAAACCAAAAAAGTTTTTTAGAAATATCTTACTGTATATTAAGTCCGATTTGAAAAAAGGTATACGTACTGGGTATTTTCCAGTGAGGGCTTCAGGGTCCAAACCTTTCTTCAAAGCTTTGTGCCTGAGTTGTTGCTTCTGTCTTTCTTTCAGTTCTTTAAGCTATAACAGAAGAAAATTTTCATTTCTTGTTGCACCTCGCATTATTCTCAACTTACATCGTAGTCTTGACGTTTCTGCCTTTCTTCCAAGTCGTACTTTTCAGTTTCAAGTTTGACAATGCACTCCCACAATTCTTGAGCCTTTTCGCGGAGTTTTTCCACGCTGAGGTTGTCCATAACCAAAGGTTTGATACGGATGGAAAGCGAGATTTTCTTCTCTTCTTCCAACTGTTCTTTGGTCTTGTTCCTTTCGATCTGTGAGGCGGAAAGGTTGGCCTGAAATAAAAGAATAAAAATTAAGAAAATCTTGTGCTTGTGCAGGTGCTTTCGAGAGCTCGTTCATTGGTAGAACAATGAGGCAGTGCGAAATGAGTGAAATAAAACGGGTTCGTGATCTGGAAACCAATAATGAGTTAGTACCATAGTTTAGTTTTGTTCAGTTTAGTTTGAAAAGGGGTCACAGTTCACCATGACCTCAAGGTCTATTGTGCCCCCTTACAGAGCTGTTCTGGCCGCACCCTTCACAGCTTGCCTTTCAGTTCCATAAGTCTAATGAAATCTTATATCTGTGAGGGATTCAACGGGGCTAGTTCCTCACTTTTACATTTTCTCGCCCAAAGCATTCTATTCTCAGGCTCGCAGTGTCAAAGCATTCCGTGACTAGATGAATGGGGGTTTCTTTCTCCCCCACAGAACCTACACTCGTCAGTGTCCGATTATTCCATCTTCAACAGGTGGTTCCTGAGGTGACAGTGTCTTGAAAAAAAAGCCAGTGGGGAGGTGTAATTGCTTCTTACCAAGATCCAGATATCTTTAGGATCCCGTTGTCTCAAAGTTCCGAAGGAACTCAGTGGAATGATCCATCCCTGGGAGATTCCGCCAAAGTTTTTCCCTCTCGGCATTCTCCTTCTCCAGAAACTCCTTCTTATACTTAGGTACATTTACAAATACCACAGAAGGGTTCTGGGCCATGAGTGACATTCGTGCGCCCTCTTAAGCAAGTCTATTGGCCTCTTCGTTTCCTTTGATTCCCGAGTGGCCGGGAACCCACTTTCTAGATTTATATCTAGACATCTTTCAATAGCTAAGATTTCCGCTTAAAAGACGCTCATACAGGAGCCAAGCGACAGTGTACACTTGGTACTTGGCCTGTATATCCCAGCGCCTGCTCCTGTAGAGGTTTTGGATCCATCTGTTGACCATTTCACGGTATTTTCTTTGAGGTTATAGTCGGTGTATTCTCGTTTCCATTCCTCTAGATATAGAGGTGTGAGATCCGTAATGACCTCAAGTGCCCTAGTTTGACACGTTCTCCTAAGTTAGTACCATATTTTCCCCAAAAATTTACGCATTGTATGTGTATACAGATTAGGTAATTCACATCTGAAACAAACGATATACAATGCATCAGACAAAGAATTTTTCACAGGTGAATAGTCGAGATAATCACGTGCTGTAACTGAATTGATTCCGTTGATTTATTGCAATAACCTAGTCTTGTCTCTCTCTTATCGCAGTATGGTAGGGAATCTGCAGTACACGTATAGAATTATTTAATTTGACAGGCTGCCCGTAATACTCGATTCAAGTATTTACTGTTGCCTATATAACTAAATGAAGTATGCTACTCCCAACGATAAGAGAGAGACAAGACTAGAATATTGCAATAAGACAACGGAATTCTGTGTGTTACAGCACATGATTGTCTCGACTATTCATCTTTTCAACTGGACGGAAGAATTCTCTGTCTGATGTATTGAGCCCGTTCGGCATTGACCTCCGCGAGCAAACGGATTTTTTAGTCACGTAATCACAGATCGTACAGATTTATCTGTAATATTTGCGAATAAACGAACGGTACAGAGCATCTGCCACAGAACATATTACTACTCTGTTCTTCTTTCAAAGATCACTATTTTGGGAAATATGCTCATCTTTTAACGATACTTTCACCCTTTTAGTAGCTCTACCGTAAAATATCAATTGAATAATTAGGTGCAAAGGCATTGATTGTAAAGGAAACGAGGAATGCAATATCCCCTTCTGGTCGTTCACTACGGCGATAGTTGTATCGAAAGATCCTAATTAATTAATTACATGAAAAAGAAACGAGAAAGCAACATCTTCTCCTGCCCATTCATAACTAGGATAGCTATATCGAAAATTTTCAATGAGTTAATTAGGGTTTTAATGAATAAATGAAAACAGAAGAATAAAACTGTTAGAATTTTTCAATCTATCGGTTGTCAGATCAGGAAACTCAACATAAAACAAAAAAGTATATAAAAAAAAATATAAACTCTATGGATAAAATCGCTTTGCTCCGTCGAAATAGACCGAGCGAAAAGATCGACATCCGATTGCTCAGATTTTTATGCCGAACGGTTCAGATGTGTACTCCCCTCAATCCGGATGTAATAAACGAACGGTTCAGATCAACCGACCAGGGGTGCTATTCTTGACCGTTCGTAAATTTCAAGGTCGTACGCAACTCCCGGCTTTGCGAATGGAAGGGACGTTTTGGTACTCTTGACCGTTCGAAAACCGTGCGAACGTTCGCATTTTGCAACGGACGGTCTTGAGCGTCCGCAGTAGACGTGCGTACGGCGCAACCATCGAAATGAGTCATATTTAACGAGTTCTATGAATGTTGAATCCATAATTTTGACAACCAAATACGAAATGATTTCGTGCCAGAAATAAGATGGAGATTTATGTTATGACATATTTAAGGGTTGACATGGTTAATGGACGATTTGCAATATATGTTAGCATTTGTGAAATCATAAAAAACTTATGCAAAGATACAATCGTGTGAAATTTGATTTTCAATTTGTGCAAATGTTCTTAGTAACGATATAGAAGGTTCATCGAATTGATATTTTTTTATTGAAACATGAAGTACTTTTGAGCGTGTTCAGAGATTTCTTTTACAATACTACATAATTCAGCATATGTATGTCATGCTATATGTCTGAAAATTATTGAGAATTTATGATTTTTTTGCATATTCCTCTTGTAAGATGTCCTTTCTTTCAATACACCGCCTACACAACTTTTAAATAAGTATATTTGAGTATTCACCACAAAATTTAAGTACACATTTTTCGGGGGGAATCCGGACAATTTTCCGAAATTTCTTCATTAATTTTAACAATAACTGTGTTTGCCCTGTACTGCTACTGTCTTGGTGCCTTCCATTATAATTTGCAATCTCGAATATCACTTAAAAAAAATATAAATGAAACTAACCTCCACATGCCTATTTGAAATTTAAAATTTAACGACTATCCACATCAGTAAACAGTCGTTTGCTAATCACCTTCGGCTATTTCATCAGCGCAGGATGCTATTCGTGTATTCTGTGTTGCATTTCATCCAAGTTTTGCATTTTTGCCGCGTTCAATTGAAGTTGCGAACGGTGACGTTCGTTCATCATTGCGAACAGTGTTCAAGAATACCGTTTCTAGTGCGTATACGCAAATAGCCGTTCGCAAGTGTGCGTATGCGCAAAGTTGCGAACGATGTCAAGAATAGCACCCCTGTCCAATGTCGATGCCGAACGCCCCTATTGTATATCGAATGTTTCAGATGTGAATTTCCAAACCTGTATTTATGCGTGAGTTTAACGAAAGTTTTTCTGATCTCCAGTTGTGGTTGCAGTTCCAGGAAGCGCAACGCCTACAACATAATATTTCAGCTTTATGTTAGGCGTTTATGTTATACCAATTTCAAAAGATTTTTTGAGACAAATTGGACTAGCCGGATGCAACAATCAACATTTCAAGTGCCTTAGCACTTAGTAACATTTTTTGAGCGAAACACTCCAAAACGTGGCCACTAGAGTCCAGCCGATATTAATAAATCGTCTGTCCAAAAAAAGTAGGTATCCCTGAAATCATTACAATGAAACTCTCGCCGAATGCTCAGATTTATTCGCACGTATAGTCCATTCACGAAAGGTTGAGCCGTCGGTTGGCCATGGAAATTTGGCATATTCCCCTGTGTATATTAAAATTCTAGATTATGTTCTTTATTTTTATGTCAGATTGATACGCAATGTTGTCAATATTGCATAGAGTCCTCTGAAAACTTGCAAGCTCGTCGGACGAGGCCGAGTACATTCGGCAACGTTGACTTAATTTTACTTTATGACAGTAAATACTGCCAACTTCAGATAAATAAAGAAACGCCTACTATGTGCTCAACCTTTCGTGAACGGACTATAGTAGACAATACGTCCGCTAACTTTTTTGTTGTCGTTTTTCACACCGAAAGCTCCACAGTCATGTCTGCACGCCATACCGTTGTCTTTCAAATGAACAGCCGTTTTTTGCCAACGGAAATGGAGAGAGAAGAGAGAACAAATGTTCATTTCGCGGACGGCATCAGAATTTCTAATTTATATGGAGTGTTACTTACAGTAGCATCCCTCTTGGTGATGGTGAAGTTAGGACCCTTGTTCTTGTTCTGATCCTTGAGCGCCTGCATCATAGCTTGACGTTTCTTCTCGGCGTCTTCTAAACGCCTTCTCTTCTCCTCAATATCCCTCTGTTTCTTCTCCTCAATTTCCCTGACACGACGTTCTTCTTCTTGCTTCTTCCTTTCGGCCATTTTTCTTTCTTCCTCAGCACGGCTGATCTTGCGTTTGGCCTGTTTCTCCTTGAGTTTTTTGAGGTCGTCCTCTTCCTTGGCCCTTTGCTTCCTCCATTCTGTGATGTATTCACGGAGCTGCTCGTCTAGATCTGATCTTTTTTGGTCCTGGCGCTTGATGAACTCTGGATCACCTTCTTTCTCTGCCCTAAAGTCAGATTCGAAAGGTTAAAATTTGCCAAAAGATAAGCACCCCGGCAAAATAAGGAAGCGAAGAATTCTCAAAGGAAGTTTTCAGTTTTCTTGAAGCCTTTATGTGATTTTAGAATTTTTTGTGCGTTTTTTTAAGAATAAAAACACATAATTTCCATTCATTTCCAGAATCTTTTTACTGGTAATTGAAGTATCCGTTATGACATTTATACAGGGTGTTTCTGAATTGATGCGAAAGGTTTACGGGGATGATTCCTCAGAATATTTTATGAAAGAAAGTTCCCATAAATGTAGTTCCGGAAATGCATTATTTCCAAGATACAGAGTGTGGAAGTTTTAATTAAAAACTGACTGAAAAAGTGGTACGCCACTGAGATATTTTAAACTAACAATTATTTTTAATTCTTTGTTTTATTTGTGATAAAAAATATCTCTTCTGCTTTTATTTTCGTGTGGGGTGCCGATTTTGTTCAAGAAAATTAAATATCTTAACGCGTATTTGTCGTTACTTCAAAATATTATGTAGTAGAGATACTACGTCAAGATGTTTAATTTTTTACATTAAAACGGAGCCCCACACGAAAAAAATGCTTGAGAGATTTTCGTCATAAATTGAACGAATAATTCGAAAATAATTGTAAGTTCAAAAAATCTCAGTGGCGTATCACTTTTTCAGTCAGTTTTTAAGTAAAACTTCAACACCTTCAAATATTATATATGTATTATTTTTGACTTGTCCTATACATAAATGTTATGTCTCAAAGGATTAATAAATATCTATCTATCTATCTATCACCCTGTATTTTGGAAACAATGCATTTCCAGAACTACATTTATGGGAACTTTCTTTAATAAACTATTCTGAGGAATCATCTCCTTAAATCTTTCGCATCAATTCAGGAACACCCTGTATAAGAAAAATAATATCTGTCAAATGATCTCCTCTTACAGCTCTACAGACGTCCAGTCTTTTGTTAACATTTTTATTGACATTTGGACATAATTGAGGCTCCATATAGGCGTTTTCTGAAACTTACTCAGGGTTACTAATTCGATCCATTGGGTCACATGACGGATCTACTCGGATCACGGAACCGGGTTCTAAGTTTACGAACACATCACATTTAGGATTTGAAGTGACAGTCGTATCAATAACCTAACCAACTATTTTATGGGTTTATTTTTTCAGTCTCAGTTTATTTCCGGATTGTCTCTAGCTTTGCTTGCATTAATTGGCTTTTGTGAAATATTTCTTATAATTTCTGGTGTGCCCTATGTTGAAGAAGTAGAGAATTCAGTTTTTCAGTTCCAGTTTATTTAATGATTGTCTCTAGCTTTGCTTGGATTTATTGGCTTCTGTAAAATCTGTCTTATAATTTCTGGTGTGTCCTCGCATGTTCAATGTTATCTTTGAGTACCTATGTTAAAGAAGTAAAGAAGACTTAAGCTTTAACGCTTTTACTAATTTGACTACGAAAAACAGAATAAGAACTTCGAGAAAAAATTCACAATCGTCTTAAGGGTTCAAGAAAAAAAACTTCCAACATCTTTGAGATTTTGTGAGTTTCCTTAATTTTGCGGGTATATTTAGTTCAGTATCCTGTAACGAAATCATGGTTTATGATGAAAAAGTTTATACAGGTTGTGCCTAAAGCATGCTTGGGTGTGACAGTGTTTTATTTGGAGTTCGAATATTTGAATTTTTTGAGACGTATATGAACGGTTTTGGTAAAGATTTCTCCTTCTGAAACTTGAAAAAATATGCTCGAAAAACGAAGGACATTTATTTGTCTTCAATAACCTTATGAAATTGGTAACTACTTTTATTTTTTGGTGGTTCAGCGTACAGGGCAAGATATTGCAAGAAGTTTTGGTCCTAATGTTTTTTTATCCCTTGAAATTTTGACCAATTTTATTTTTTTGGGAGTACTGTTCGAAAAATTCCACTGAAAATATATGTGCCGAATACGAGGTTTCCAAGAGACTTTCATGAATTATCAAAATTCTTTGATAGTTAGTTGAAATTTTAAATTCAATTGGACATATGGCCTTTTACATGTGGAAACCAATTTTATTGGGAGATTTCACTAGTAAAACATGGGTTTCTTCGACCCCAAAACCGTTGCCAACGCATGTGTGTTGAGTGTATACATCGAAAAAAAGTGTGTTCGAAAAAATCTCGTGTTGAAAAAAGTTATAAAAACCTCAAAATGATAAAGTTCGCAAAAAAGGCTTAGTTCAAAAAGAAAATCATATTTATTGGTAACAAAAATAAGGAATTAGATCGCGAAAAAGCTCAAAAACAAAGTTAAGTGGACAATGATGCCTTCAAAAAAATCTGTTGGGCTAAAAAGCCCTCACTTCATATCGTAGATATTAGATGAAGAATTTTGTCGTATTTTGTGATTAACAGAACAGGTGGAAAATACAAAAATAATGATTCGAAGTATAAGGAATACAAAATACAACAAAATTCAATGTTTGGTTAGCCTTCTTATTAGAGCTTTGGTATATGTATAGGGTGTTCCATATTATATGCACAGGACTTCAGGATGTTATAGTCCGTCCAAAAATATCATATTTTTCGACGAGCTACAACATCCTGAAGTTCTGCGCATATATCATGAAACACCCCGTATAGAAGATGGATCGAAAAAAATGGAGGTATCAAGAAAAGACATAAGGGAAAGAAGACATGTAAAAAGACGATAAAAGTTCCAATACAACATCGTTATACGATCCATTTTCTAGAAATTGGTAGCCGTGGCATATCGACAAAATTGAGACAAAAAATTTCGAAGCTTATTTCAGGCATTGCTCCTTCGTCTCAAACTTACTCGACTTTGGTGGTGGTAGTGGTGGTCCTACATGGTACATCGCAAAGGCAGGGGAGGTTCACGAGAAGTAACAAGGAAAAAAACAAAAAAATACATATGAAATATCACATCATCAAAAACTGGAAATATCTGAATTTCTGGGTCCCGCAGATATCGACCAAATTTTGGTGTCATTGTATTCATTAAGGCTTCCAGAATAACTTAAGTGGAACCAACAGGTGGCAGTCTGTCTTAGTTTAGACAAAAATGTTTAATCTTCAACGTGTTTTTTTCATTATAAAAACACAGAATTACTGGTCGTCTATAAATCGCATTTGAACATTCACCTAACTACTCGCTTAGTTTCATCACACGTAATTCAATATGCGAAAATATCGAAATTCTGGAGCTACCACATAACCACAAATTCGAGGGAAAACTCGCCGTTCTTCATGGTAAGTTAGGCACTACTGCTCCATCCTTCGTCGAGTGACATATCAAATAATCTTAGACCAGACCTTAGAATATACAGGGTGGCCGGACGATTGACGTCAATAAAAAAAACAGGTTCCTCATGTCATGGGGTATTCGAATCACCCCCATGTATGTTATCCGATTTTTCACGGTTTCCGAGTTATGATTTTTTTTTATGAAATCTGAGAATTTTCAACTTGAACATCTTAAAAAATTTTTTAAAGAAAAGTAAAAGAATTTTCTGATATTTTTTGTTGTAAATAGATCGCCATGAATTGTACTTTTATACATAAAATAACCAGCATCGTAACTTTGATAAAAATTATGGAAATGATGGTCTCAAGTGAGAAAGTTACGTATTTTGGATCATGATCTAAATTTTCAAATTTGAATTAAAAATATAAACAGGTTACTTCATGGTTTCTTAGTATACTTAAAAACTGCGCTCAACACTCAGCTTTCAGTATCATTAATAAAAAATGGTACTCAACAGTCTACTTTTGCTAGAATTAGCCTTCAAAGTCAGCTAGGTGGAAAAAATCAAAGAACTAGACGTTTACTCAAAAATTATTTTTTGCCATTGTAAGATTTTTCTGATCAAGTTATGATAGAAAATGCTGAAATTTTGCTTTAGGAGAAATGTTTTGCATAAGAAAAAGAAAAAGGTATGGCAATAAATCACACATCATGTAGATAAAAAAAATTATTTATAAAAATTATAATAAAAAAAATTAATGAATAAATAAATTTTGCGAAGGTGTAGAATGTGTATTGAGGCTGGAGGTGGCCTTTTTGAAAACGTATTGTAAATTTTATAAATAAATTTCTTTTTATCTACATGATGTGTGATTTATTGCCATACCTTTTCTTTTTCTTATCTAAAACTTTTCTTATAAAGATAATTTTTATTAATTTTCAGCATTTTCTATTATAGCTGGATCAGAAAAATCTCAAAATGGCAAAAAATAAATTTTGAGTAATCGTCTAGTTCTTTGATTTTTTCCACCTCGCTGACTTTGAAGGCTAATTCTAGCAAAAGTAGACTGTTGAGTACCATTTTTTACTAATGATTCTGAAAGCTGAGTGTTGAGCGCAGATTTTAAGCCTACTAAGAAACCATGAAGTAACCTGTTTACATTTTTAATTCAAATTTGAAAATTTAGATCATGATCCAAAATACGTAACTTTCTCACTTGAGACCATCATTTCCATAATTTTTATCAAAGTTACGATGCTGGTTATTTTATGTATAAAAGTACAATTCATGGCGATCTATTTACAACAAAAAAATATCAGAAAAGTCTTTTACTTTTCTTTAAAAAATTTTTTGAAGATGTTCAAGTTGAAAATTCTCAGATTTCATAAAAAAAATCATAACTCGGAAACCGTGAAAAATCGGATAACATACATGGGGGTGATTAGAATACCCCATGACATGAGGAACCTGTTTTTTTTATTGACGTCAATCGTCCGGCCACCCTGTATAACCATAGTTCAATATTCTATGGACCAGACCTAATCTAAGCATTTGATCGTATCATATTCGTGCGAAAGAATCTGCGGCAGTGCCAAACCTGCCATGAAAAACGGCGGAATTTCCCTCGAATTTGTGGTTATGTTGTTCCTCTATAATTTCGATGTTTTTGCATTAATTATTGAATCTACTTCAAATGTTTAGTTTTAGTTTAGTTAAAAAAAGGGTTACAGTTCACTGCGACCACAAGGTCTATTGTGCTCCCTTACAGAGCTGTTCGGACCATACCCTCACAGCTCGCCTTCCAGTTCCAGAGATCTGATAAAATCCAATATCTGTGAAGGCTTCAACGAGGCTAGTTCCCCACTCTTACAAGTTTCTCGCCTAAGGCATTCTCTCCTTAGTCTCGCAATGCCAAAGCATTCCGTGACTAGGTGAATGGGGTTTTTTCCTCCTTCCCACAGAACCTACACTCGTCAGTGTCTGATAATCCCATCCTCATCAGGTGCTTCCTGAGGCGACAATGTCCTATGAGAAAGCCAGTGAGGAGGTGTAATTGTTTCTTACTAAGATCCAGATATCTTTTAGATCTTGCTGTTTTAAGTTCCGAAGGAACTTAGTAGAATGATCCATCCCTGGGAGATTCCGCCACAGTTTTTCCCTCTCGGCTTTCTCCTTCTCCAGAAATTCCTTTTTATAGGTACATTTACATATACCACAGAAGGGTTCTGAGCCAATGAGTGACATTCGTGCGCCCTCTTTGGCAAGAGTATTGGCGTCTTCGTTTCCTTTGATTCCCGAATGGCTAGGAACTCAGATTGAAAAGACCTTATTTTTCTTGCCTACCTCATTGAGTTTGTTCCGGCACTCCCAGATCATCTTTGAGTCGATGACGTAGGAGCTTAGTACTTAAATAGCAGCTTGACTATCTGAGTGTATGGCTATATCGCACTTCTGATAGTTTCTTTCTAGATTTATATCTAGACATCTTTCAATAGCTAAGATTTCCGCTTGAAAGACGCTCATACAGGAGCCTAGCGACAGTGCACACTTGGTACTTGGCCCGTATATCCCAGCACCAGCTCCTGTAGAGGTTTTGGAACCATCTGTATACCATTTTACGGTATTTTCTTTGAGGTTATAGTCGGTGTATTCCCGTTTCCATTCCTCTCTTTTACTTAGCAATGTCCTGAAGTTTTTCTCAGTGCTTACTTTCTTGATCATTACATCACTAGGGAGGTTCGCAGATGAGATGTAGTTGTTCAGAGAGGACCAGACTCTCTGATTCTTTATTCTCTCATCACCTGTACCTTTCTTAGATATTCTGAGGATAGCCTCTTGGGCTACCCTATCAATCACTAGATGTAGAGGTGTGAGATCCGTAATGACCTCATGTGCCCTAGTTGGGCACGTTCTCATAGCTCCAGTGATGCACACACAGGCAAGCCTCTGTACTTTATCGAGCCTTTTCCTCGTACTCACCTGACTTGCCTTGGCAAACCAGGCTACTGCCCCATATGTGATTATAGGTCTCACAATCATGACGTACATCCATCGCAGTATTTTTGGGTTACAACCCCAATTTTTACTACTTCAAATAAAACTAATTGAATTGTTGTGCGAATGTTCAAAGGTGATTTTTAGGCTAAATTAGAGAAGTAATTAGAGGAGTAATTCTGTATGCTTATAGCGGAAAAGTGACGTGAAGATGAAACATCATTGAAACCTTAGGGGCCCATATTTTCTAACCGACACCTGTTGGTTTCACTAATGTTGTTCATGAAGCCTAAATTAATGACACCAAAATCTGGTCAATATCTGCGAAACCCTGAAATTCAAATATTTACCCAAAAACTTAACTACAAAATATTCATAAAATTACAAATTACAACTAAGGTCTAAACTAATTCAAAAAAGGTCAACAAAGGGTCACCACAACATCAGGGCTGTACAACATACGGTTTTAAAAACAGGGGTGGGGCTTACTATGTACTTACTTTCTGCAAAAAGAAAAAAACTTTTATTTAGGACTAAAAATTCTTATATGGGACGAAAAGATGCATGGTGGTGAAAAATGCAAAGGGGTGGTTCATTACTAGGGAAAAATGAGGCCAGTATGTGGTTTTATGCAATATGATCTCCAGTTCATGTTGTTTTCTTCTTTTTTTGATATCTTAAAAATTTTTTTGCATTGCATTATATTTTCAAAGCAACACACAATATTCAAAATATGTTTCTCTTGTTTTATCAGCTTTTATTGACCAATCTCACACTAATTTTCTCAATCACCGATTTGGAAAACGAATAAGCTCATCATAATTAAACTATGAGGGTGTTACAAAATAGTATGTCACAACTTAAGGGGATGAATCTACTTACAATTTCAAGATAAAAAGTCCATAAGAACATGGGTCCGCAAAAGCTTCGTTACGGAGCTACAGGGTGTTGAAATTCCAAAAAAAATTTGGTTTTTTCTTTATAACTCCTGCAGTTTTCGAGATATTCAGTTCATATTTGGAATGTAAGCTATTTTTAACAGTCTCCATCATTGCACGTCCTGAATTTTGACTAGAATTTACATGGTGTTTTCTTTTCGGAGCCATATCTCCTTTTTCCCTCTCAAACTTTTTTGCGGTACGCCACTGGTCAGCAGAAAATCAATTTTTGATATCTTCGTTCAATTTAGAAACTTTTTTGACTTCTGTATTTTTCAGTATCTCTAACCGTTTTCGAGTAGAAAATTATTGAACGATTGTATGCATTCGCTGATAAGCTTAATATACTTAAGTTGAGTCTCAGATGACGAGCTATCAAAATAAAAGCAAATTTTGAGCATACCTATTTATTTCTATAATTTTTTTTTATTTAGCGAATAACATACAATCGTTAAATAACTTTTTACTCGAAAACGGTTAGAGATACGAAAAAATTACAGGAGTCAAAGATATCAAAAATTGATTTTACGCTGATTAGTGGCGTACCGCAAAAAAATTTGAAAGGGAAAAAGGAGACATGGTTCAGGAAAGAAAACACCCTGTAGATTCTAGTTAAAATGACGTGCAATGGAGACTGTTGAAAATAGCTCGCATTCCAAATTCGGACTGAATATCTCAAAAACTGCAGGAGTTATAAAGAAAAAACCAATTGTTTTTTGGAAATTTCAACACCCTGTACTCCGTAACGAAGCTCTTACGGATCCATGTTTATATAAACTTTTTTTCTTAAAATTACATGTAGATTCACCCCTCAAGTTGCGACATACTATTAAGTAACGCACTGTATAAGTTTATTCCAAAATGCATAGAATACAAGGTATGGAAAAAATAAAGTGAATGCAATGACTTGATTTCATTAACGGTCAGTATTCGAGACTTTCACCTTGACAAATAGTCCTATTTTGCTAATTATTATAATTTGAACCTTCAATAAATCAAAATATGTTATAAAGTTCGAGAATTCGAAAGAATGGACTCTTAAAAAAGCCAAATTAAAAAATGCATGTTCGTTAATTTTTCTATGACAGTCTCCGTCAGTGAATCTAGTGAATTCTATGATCGTATTTGGACGAAAATAAGATTATGAGTATCCGCACCATTCGTTTTCTATGCATCCTTCTTTATTCCATTTTTGAGCAACGTCCAGATGAAGAAAGCATGTTCGCAAAGAATGGAACTGTGCAAAACGGATTTGTGCAAATGTCGAAACGACTGGAATGAGATGCGATGTAATATTGTTTTCTATGTTACTTACGTCTCAACGACTTCTTCTTCTTCCTCCTCCTCTTCTTCACTAAAAGACACATAGACAAATATAAAGACGAGTAACATAAACAAGAACATAGATTACCTTAATAATCGGAAGCATTGGCGCAAGCATGGGAAAAGCAGGTAACTTCAAGCACTTGAACAAGGATTTATCTTATATTTATACAGTGTGTTTGGTCATGACTTAGCGATAATTTAAGGTTATCAAATATACCTTATTTTATCTACAAAAACATCTAAACTTGGAAGTTTACCCCTCAGTTTTGGAGTAGCCCCCATTTTAAATTTACTTTTTTATTTTCGTTGACCCTTCCAGATAATATCGATTTCTTTAGACATAAAGGACCTACAGATGAAAAATCTGTTTTTGAAAGATGATAATACAACCTTTCATTAAGTAGGATAATATAAAAATATTTAAGTTGAAAATGCCATAAAAAATTCTTCAAAAAATGTTAGTGAATAAATTTACTGATTTTTCAGTAAATTCGCAATGGTACAAGAACTAGCACTTTGAAGTATATTTTTTTTTCAATGCTTTAACAGGCAAGGGTATTTGCTACATAACAACACCTACATCATTTCTGTAAGTTACGTAATCTGAGAGGTATTGCTGCTCGAACATGTTCATACGCGAGCAAAAGACACAAGACAGGTCATCATGAAGTCCACTGCCTGTCTACAGTGCAGAGGCGGCCATTTTGAGCAATTTCTAGGATTAATTTGTTTGTTTGGTCATTGAAAATTATCGAAAGTACAGGACTGAGGTTTTTTTTATTTTATCAATTTTCATAAGGGTCATGTTCGAACAGCAATAACTCTCAAATTATGTAACTTACAGAAATGATGTGAAAGTTGTTTTGTAGCTTATGTCCATGCGTGTTAAACCATTGAAAAAAATTATACATCAATGTGCTAGTTCTTGTACTATTGCGGATTTACTGAGAAAATCAGTACATATTTTCACTATGAACTTTTTTAAGATTTTTTTATGGCGTTTTCAAGTTGAATGTTTCTATATTGTTATACTTCAATGAAAGGTGGTAGTATCATCTTTCAAAAAACATTTTTTTCACATCTGTAGGACCTTGATGTCCAAAGAAATCGATATTATTTGGAAGGGTCAACGAAAATAAAAAAAATAAATTTAAAATGGGGGCTACTACAAAACTAAGGCGGTAAACTTCCAAGTTTGGGTGTTTTTGTCGATAATATTAGGTATATTTGATGACTTTAAATTATCGCTAAGTTATGACCAAACACACTGTATTTATAAATAATCATTGAGAAGGTTAATTGCAATTCTGTGACTTTGTTGTTATGAAACTGGAAAAAACTGATTTCATGATCAGGAATAAACTCATATGAAAAAGCCTTTGGTGTTGGATTTCACAAAACTTTATCGACAGACTCTTTAAATTGTCGATAGTTCTTGACATTGAAATAACATTTAAAATGGACGACACAAGATTTTTAGCACCCAGCTCACTTATCCACGTATCATACTGTATAATTTATTTGTCAGATGTGTTTTGTCAAGTAAAAGGAAAATAATATGAAATACATCATACAGTATTCCTTAAAATATTAATACAGTTCATGAAAAAAGAACACTAAAAAATCTAGAAATGCTAATTGATGAATTTAATCCTTTTTTATCTAGGTCATCTGTATTTATTTTATTTCTTTCTTCATTTTATCGGTAATGATTTATCTGAAGGCGTGCAGGTATAAAAGTATTTTTTGAATCAAATAGCTATAAAAAATGCATTGCTATAACACACTTCACACAAAATTTTTACTTACGAGTAGACCTCTTCTTCGTCGGACATATTGGCGAGTTATTTTACTGAAAAAAAATAAAATTGTATTGTATGCTACACTAATGAACAAGGTTTTAACACTGAGTCAAGATTAGATTAGTAGGTAGAGTCATACGAGATGAAGTTTAAATTTATCCCAAGTGGCCTGACTGAAGTCTTGGAATCAAACAATGTAAATAGATATTTTTAGATTTCTAGTGGTGGACTGCTCCAATAATGCAGAAATTTAATTGTTTGGAAGTTATTCAAATATTTTATTTTTTGTCAGAATGTACTTGCATTGTTTAAACATTGGTAGTTTTATTAAACTCATCGACAAAAAACTCGGCCACCTGAAATATTGCTGAAGTTCGTTGTCCAAAAACTTAAGTAGTTTTTCATCTATTTCAATTATTTTCCATTAATTTTTTGGTATTAGAATAAACTCCAGAAAAGTTGTTGAAAGCATTTTTATACAGGTTGAAAAGAAACCATGTATTTGTGGCCTAATTTCTTAACACCACAGTTAATTACAAAGACCATTCTTTTAGTCATCTTTCATTTTTTATTTCACCTTGATATCTGGATTTCTTTTGAAAATACACGTATTCAAAATAAGCTTGGGATTTTATGAACACGCCAAGCTTACTAGACGAAATTGAAAGTTTTTTCTGAAAATTTAGTATGGGCACATCAAGATGTTCTTTAGCTTTATTTCAAAATAAAAATCAAGGCTTCACTTGAAAAATTAGAAGAGTAAATGATGAATTAGTAAGTGCAGTTCTCGAGAAGACGAAACATGTGATACTTCCTTTTAATAGAGCTTGGAGTGTTTATAAAATTCCAGGGCTTATTTTAATAAGTGTATCTTCAAAAGAAATCAAGATGTCAAGGTGAAATAATATATAATAAATGGCGGAATGAATGATTTTTGTAATGAACTGATAGCAAACTCTACAGGTTGACGCTCACTTGGACGAGACGAGACGAGACGAAGCGAAGAGTTGTTTTCCGCAGGCACGATTTGCACTGAATCAATCGATTCTGATCTTCGCCTCGCGCCTCCTAAGTGAGCGTCAACCTTACAAATTCCCCGAACTGTGCTATAGTATTTCAGGTTTTTATCCTGTATTAATATACCATCAACAATTTTGGACAACTTTTCTGAAGTTCCTGTTCTACCAAAGGATTTCTCTACAATTCGGTGTAGAAACAATTGATGAAACATTAGAAAGTTCAAGACAACGAATAAGTTTTTCTGCCGGTGAGTCAAGTTAGTTCCCGAAAATTTATATGAGTTATCTCAATATACAGGGTGTCCCGGAAAATGTAGGAAATCTCTCGGATTCAGATAGAACAGAAAAATGAAGATGACAAGTTCCCATAATTTTTTTTTACCAACGGCCCTCCCTACGAAAATGCAACCTCCAAAATGACGCGACTAAAAATCAATTTTAGTGGAATAAGTTTCAAACTACTCGATATAATTTGATGAAAATTTGATATGATTAATAATATTACGGACCTCTTAAATCACCACACTAAAATTTCAATTAGCTTGTTCAGTTTACCAGTGGCGGACTGGGTTGTACATTTGAATGTATACATTTTAACACCCTGTATGATAAGGTGCTAAAAAACAAATTTGGATACCTTGAATATGAGCTGAAGAAAAGGTACTCTTGTTCAGTGTCGATAAAATGACCCGTTTTCAAAAGAAATTAAAGAAATAAGTAATTAAAATATTCCTCTATAATTAATTTCCAGTGGCATCATTTAGGAGGACGTATCTTCGTAAGGAGGGCCTCTAGGAAAAAAAATATGGGAACTTGTCATCTTATTTTTTTCCCACATTTTCCGGGACACCCTCTAAATGCTCTTCAAAATAGGTGAGAAGGAATAAAATAATTTTTTATTTTTTTGTACATTATGTGCTATGATTTTATGTATCATTTAAATAATCCACACTTGAATGAAGATATCAGATGAATTAAATGAAATATTAAGTTATGATGAATATTTTAGAATTCTCCCACAGAAATCGAGAAAAACTCTTCGAAAACTGTAATACAAAAACTCAAATCAAAACAGTGAAGATTTTTTCACTTCCTCTTTCTACTGAAAAATTTCAATATTATAGACATTCGAAAGCGATGCAACTGAGAATAAATAACCAAGTATTCTTGCCAAGCTCTATTTGGCAACGAAAGCGAGCTTAGCAGTTATTTTTGAATCTTAACTAAACATCTGAACTCTTGTAATCTTGAAATAGACTAGGAATGAAATTAAACTCTGTTTATTCAAGAAATTATGATAACTTGTAGGCTGTCAAATGCAACAGTTCTGTTAATTCATTTATAAGTTGTAGAAAATAGATTGAATGATGTTCCTTAAATGATTATTTATCAAATTGTTACATTTGAAAAGGTTTCGTCCAATAATGAATGTATTTCAGCCTCCCGAAATATTTCGCGTTTACTCTTGAATATCGATAGGTAGACAGTGTTTGATCGGCCATAATAATATCCATTGACTAATGAGTCATTATTCACTGCTGTCAAATGCTCCATGGATTTAGCTATAATATCATATTGTTAAAACTGATATTTCTTCAGTGTTTCGGAGTTCCCTAACTAACAAAAATGGGTGGGAATACCTTATTAATCTGGGGCCAAATGTACTTTGAATAGTGGGACTTCCCTATAACGAAAGCGCAAAATCCGCAAAAAAAAAATCGGTATAAAGAAATTTCGATATACAGAAAATTTGTTTCTATAGTCAGCAATGTCGCAGTCGACTTCACTGATAAATTTAAGTTTATCATTCAAACTTAAACACTTCCTTTTAGACATTTTCGCACAACTTTCATACAAGCGGAATGGTTAGATTGAAACCAAACAGTGTAAAACTGTTTCAGAAGGATCTCTCTGCCCGCCGTAATGATATAGTTTTAGGTCGAGATTCATAACGTACGTCCGGAAAAATTTCGGAAAAAACCCACCCTTATACCTACCTTCTTACCAATTCCCATTCAAAAAGTTATGTTCTTCGACTATTTCGTTATAGTGAGAATTTACTTCGTTTTAGAGGGTGTTTTCAACATGGAATTTGGATTCAAGGTGCAATGTCTTGTTAAGAAATTCGTTATACCGAGCAATTCGTTATACAGACGAAATTCCACTGCAATATACTTTTATTACGAAATATACAATGACGAAATCCATCAAAAATTACTCATAATGTCGAATTGACTTTTTCCACACTAATTTTCATCAGTTAATGTCCATTTGGTTTTATCAATACATATTATCATTCATCATTATTTTAATGCTGTTGAATTCATTGGTACATAAAGTCAAATAATAACTACATTATTACGATTTGTAACCAACGCATTCACCATTTTGCATCTAGGTACTTTTGCATTAAAGTTTCAATTGTCTTTTTCATTGTTATAAAATTTTTGTTTGAATATTGAATGGAGAGAACGAGAGAAGCTTCGTTAGTTTATTTAGTTCTTTTTCGAACGCACCTGTGTATTGTTTGGTTTTGTTAATTTATTATTCATTTCATTTATTTAATTATATATCAGAAAATCTTTCGAAGAAACTGAAGAATATGGGAAGGGATTCAATTCAGATTCAAATGATGAAAACATTCATTTCAATAGTTGCATAATGAAATTGTTGATACCTATTATTGACAAGTAATGTTAATATTTTAATTTGATTCTTTATAGCTCAATATCATTTTTATGAACCGTCCTTCAAGATATTCGTAATTTTCTAAATTAGAAATAATCACAGAATGCTTAATGTGAAGTCTTCAGCAATATCTTCTCATTATGTCATTTTCGTTTAAAACTGAAAAAAGTTTCCTTATTCATAAGTATAAGTAGATCGAATTAATAACAAACAATTGAGGCAATAACTTATGTTGAACGTGTTTTTTTTTCAAACAAAATTGATTTCAGTAACTTTTTCTTTTCGAAAGTGTCCTCAAGTCGATATTGGTACAATAATACTAGAAACTCCGACATAATTTTGATTAATGGAACCAAAATCAGAAAATGACGATTAAGTAGTCATTCAATTTTTCATCACCCGGTGTTAAACGATTTCAATGTTCCATATAAACAGACTTTATGTAATCTAATGTGGAGCTTCGATCTATTTTGAGAGCTCAATGGGTCTCAAAAAGTAGGTTGGTAATCGGATATATATTCGGTCCAAAAATAACTCTTCTGATTGCGTGTCTTCGTTGGCCACTATACCTGGCCATGCTCACAAGAAAATTCTCACAATTATTTAAAAATATAACGTCCTATATGTTAGTGATGCTGTGTTAGATATTCCTATTCATTCTGTCTAGTTTATGGTTAAAATATATCATTTGAACAATGGTGCACATACTCGTATTATGAAACGAGCGTATAATGATTGCTGTTATTCACAAGATAAAGTTTAGGCTACGAGCCGAAGGTGAGTGGTCTAAATCATCGAGTGAATAATAGCCATTATAAGCGAGTACAGTAGGTACTATATTTTTACTACGACTCCTGAAAATTTTTCTTGAAGTTTTTAACATTTGGCGGTCGTGATATTTCCCTTCTATTACTATTGTGGAAAAAGTCAAGTTCATATATGAGTAATTTTTAAAGAACTTGTCATTGTATATTTTGTAATGAAAGTTTATTTTATTTGAAGTAGATTTGACCTTCGATTGAAAAGGTATTCGTACTCATATTTGTTTGAACACTGTAGATTATCAATTTTAACAATATCATATCAAAGCTGAATCTATGAAGCATCTGACAGCAGTGAATAATAGCTCGTTATTCACAAGTGATTAATGGGTATTATTATGACCGAGCAAACGAAAACGAACGAATAAATGGTAGATTATAAAGAAGTAGTGGATAAACATGCTCATCAAACATTGCGATAAATAACTCTCACACCCAAGAGGTTAAAATTCAAGGTGCACCACAGAAAACCATAACTCTCACGTAACATAGAATTTAACAGTACTTTTTCATCGATAAACCATAAATTCTTGAAAAATTCTTTGAAAACTCAATTTCAACGTGTTTTTCACTGGGATTAGTCAGACACACACTCAATTCTTGTCGGAAACTTACAAAAAATAGATGAAAAAGAGCAATCCAGGAGCACCACACAACTCTGGGAGCCCGCAGTGACTGGTGATGTTCACATGTTTTGCCTCGGTGCTGCCCTTCCCCCTCCCACTTTTTCGCCCACGCACACTGGATCTTTTCTTGGATTTTATCTCAGTTTCTCAATTTCAGCTTGAGGAATTTCGGCAATAGGATAATTGTTATGACAGTGGCTGAAAAAATTAGTTGCCCACCTTGTGTTGACTGGCTGTTGTTTTAGTTGATGAGGCCTTGCACCTTCATTTTGTTTTTAGAATGTAGAATTGAATGATTTTGGGAAATTTGAGGAGAATAAGAAGAGGTCTAACGCGTAACATCGCCATGAATATAAATATATAATGAAAGCAGAGAATAATATTAATCGATTGAAATCAACCAATATTAAACTCATACTTCGGAGCTAATCTCGTCCTCGTTCAAGACAAAATGAAAGGAAGTGGTATCAAACAGAGCACCTATGGATGGCCATCTCGTCCTTATAAGGATTCATCAGCACAGGATAGCTCTGAATGATACAAGGTATTTCTTGAAACTTACAGCGATATTTACAAATGGTAAACATCTAGCTACTTCGTTCAAGGTTCATGCTATGGAAGAAGGTTTTCGTATGGAACTAGAGATGGCGTCTTCGGTATATTTATACCTTAAAGAAGATGCCATTTCGCTGTAAGTTTCCAAGAAATACCTTGTATCATTCAGTGCTATCCTGTGCTGATGAGTCCTAATAAGGACGAAAAAGCCACCCATAGGTGCTCTGTTTGATACCACTTTTTGCATTTCGCCTTGAACGAGGACGAGATTAGCTCCGAAGTATGAGTTTAATATCGGTTGAATTCAATCGATAAAAATTATTCGCTCCTTTCATTATATTCGTGTTTTTATTATTATTCCGAAATTTAATTCGATATTTAGGATTAAATACCACAATTTAAATCTATGGGAGATGATTACTCTTCAATAGGGTTTCGTAGCGGTCTTAGAAGAACATGAGATTCGAAAAATCATCACCTGGAACGCCAGAGCTGGTTTAAAACAACCTTCTGACCCAAGAGCATAAATTAAGTTTTTTGTATCTGAATATTGAAGGTATTTATTCGAATAGTTTTAAGTTTCAATTCTGTAAAAACGGCGAGGCAAGGTTTTTCCCTGTGCTCTGGTATCATACGCCAGAATAGTATTGTACCCCGTTTTGCACCAACCTCAGCTAGGGACTTTTTTGTTTCATGTAATGTATTTTGTTAGCTTTCAATTCAAAGAATATATACATATTATATTTTTGAGAAGAATTCTGTCTTTTTTATGTTTTTGCATTTCTTAACATATGGCAATAGTCTTAGTTGAACGATTGGAGCTAGAGACTGTTCTCCAAACTCAATGAATACACTCACCGACAAAAAACTCAGCCACCTAAAATCTTGCTGAAGTTTGTTGTCGAGTTATCAAGGTGAAATAAAAACTGAAAGATGGCGAAAAGAATGGTCTCTCTAATAAACTGAGCTCTACAAATTTCACGAACTGTTCCACAGAGTGATATGAAATAAGACCCACGAATACATGGTCTCTTTTCACCCTGCATAAATATGCTATCAACTTTTTTGGAAGAGTTTTCTGAAGTTTGTTTTAATACCAGAGAATTTATCTAAAATGTAGAGTTGAAACAATTTAAAAATTATAAAAGTTCTTGGACAACTAACTTCAGCAAAATTTTAGGGGGGAGTTTTTTTTACTTATTTTGAAATTGTGCGGGAAAGTCATACTTTCGGAAGCCAATACAGTGGGAGAATGTATGTAGTTCCTATGCACACTTTGAATTACCTATCGTCTCAGCAAAGTTTTGTCTATTTCGCGAACAATTCTGACTTGACATTCTGGAATGAACAATAAATTAAATGTACCTACATTTATGAGAGATCCAACAAATTATCATCACAGCATAATTATGGCCATCAATCAAAATGTCAGCTTAGAGCCAAGATGGTGGAAACTGATCTGGCGCACAGAGTCAAAAAAACTACTGTGCAATATTTATAGTTTATCTCATCTCAACATCAACGCTTCAACAAATTCAACACCAATTTCCTGATTAGTTTATAGTTGATTGTATAAAAAGGGGTTACAATTCACTGCGACCTCAAGGTCTATTGTGACATCTTACAGAGCTGCTCGGATCACACCCTTCACAGCTAGGGTTCCAGTTCCAGAGATCTGATGAAATCCAGTATCTGTGAAGGCTTCAACGAGGCTAGTTTCTCACTCTTACAAGTTTCTGTAACAACAAGGCATTCTCTCGTTAGGCTCGCAATGCCAAAGCATCCCGAGGCTATTAGGCTCGCAATGCCAAAGCATTCCGTGACTAGATGAATTGAGGTTTCTTCCTCCTCCCCACAGAACCTACACTCGTCAGTGTCCGACAAACCCATTCTCAACAGGTGCTTCCTAAAGCGACAGTGTCCTGTAAGAAAGCCATAGAGGAGGTGTAATTGTTTCTTACCAAGATATCTTTGGATCTTGCTGTTTCAAGGTTCCGAAGAACTTAATGGAATGATCCATCCCTGGGAGATTCAGCTAGAGTTTTTCCCTCGTGGCTTTCTCCTTTTCCAGAAACTCCTTATAGGTACATTTACCCATACCACAGAAGGGTTCTGGGCCAATGAGTGAGATTTGTGCGCCCTCTTCGGCAAGTGCATTGGCCTCTTCGTTTCCTTTTATTCCCGAGATGCCGGGAACCCAGATTAAAAAGACCTTATTTTTCTTGCCTACCTCATTGAGTTTGTTCCGGCACTCCCAGATCATATTTGAGTCGATGACGTAGGAGTTCAGTGCTTTAATAGCAGCTTGACTATCTGACTGTATGGCTATATCGCACAAATTTCCTGGATTTAATTTTCCAAGGAAAATAAGGACTGTTATCAATCGTTTAAGAATAGGTCATAAACGTTGTAATAGAATTTAGTTGAGATTTCTAGCTGCGAATGCGGAGAAGCAGAGATGACATTAGAACATCTCATAAATAAATTGTTCCATATTTGAATTTCAGATTGGCTTGAGAGCTATACATAAAGTTAGCGATTCATTTTCGAGGGCTCGTTCTACTTAAACGAGTGCTATACCGTTTTGCCCAAATGTCTGTTATTTTCGAATTTTTAGCAAAAAATGTTCTCAAACAATAGGGTTCGACCTTAGACTGAGGGGATATAGTCTAAGGGTTCGACTCTCTGATGAATTATGTCCGTGGGGGCCGTCGTACATGAGCTCGATAACTTTTCGAAGAGATTGTCCTAGTGACATCAGGGGCTTTCAGGGTGATTTAGCTTCCAAAATGCCTTGATTAAGTTTGTCAATCATATTTGAGATAATAAAGTCTCCTAATATTCTTAGTTATATTATTTATCAATATAACAATGAGATTTTACATTTATATTTTTAGTATCAATCTCAAGTCCTATACAAAGTTTTGAGGTAATTGCCTCATTGCTTCACCCATGAACGAGCTCTCAGAAGGGTCTACTCAGAGCTTTCTTACATTTTTTAATTGGGTTGTTGATTTCAAATCTCTTTAAACGAGTGTGCTATATCGTTTTGCACAAATAATAATAATAATAATAAGGTATTTATTATGATACTACAATTACAGTTTTTTTACAACATTGAGGGCGAGATTTAGCTCGCACGATTCTGGGTGAGATAACTTTGTGTACAATTCTGTGAAATAAACCCTAAATCATGCGCCTATTCCACCATCTAACCCTCAAAACTACAAAACAAAAATGAAAACTCACTCTGTGAGCATAATAGAAAAAAAATGGAAGCAAGCCCTGAGCAGGAGCTTCTGAGCGCTCGTTCTCTGGTGGAGCAATAGACTATCATCTCAAAATTCTGTATATGACTTGAAATTGATACTTTATATATAAACAATTAAAAAATTCAATTCTATGGTCACACTTGAAAATTAAAATAATTAAATTTTATGGTTCTGATGATGCGATCCTCTTGAAATTTGGCATGAACATTCAGTATATCAATCTTTATACCAGGAATAAATTTCACTCAATTCAGATATCTTGTTATGAAATATAATTTTTTTTTCAATATTCAAATTGAATTTTCTATAGTTCGGATGATGCGATGATCTTCAAATTTTGCACAAACATTCAATATATAAATCTCAATTCCAAAAATAAATTTCATTTGATTCGGATATCTTGTTATGGAAATATAAAGAGTCTTTCCTTTAATATTCCAATTGGAATTTCTATGGTTCTGATGATGCTATCCTCTTGAAATTTTGCATGAACAATCAGTGTGTCAGTCTTCACTCACAGAATGAATTTCAGTTAAATCGAAAGGTTCGTTATGGAAATAAAAAAATTCTTCTTTTCAATATTCCAATTGAATTTTCTATGGTTCTGTTAATACTATGGCCACAAAATTTTGCGAGAGGCTCACTATGAGCATCTGGCAAGTTGCTGCAAAATTTCATTCCGTTTGCCGTCGTTTTGTGTGAAATATTGAGGAACAAAAATTTTGAATGGCCACTTTTTATGGAACACCCTGTACGATTTTTCTGGTTAACGAACTTAACCGAGCTATTTGGGAGCTGAACACACCCTGAAAATTTCAAGTCTCTAGGACAATCCGTTCGAGAGTTATTGTGCTCACGGACGGCCGGCCGGACGGCCGGCCCTACAGAATTTGATTTGACCTCATATTTTCCATCAGGGAGTCGAACCCTATCGTTTGAGACCATTTTCGGCTCCAAATTCGAAATTACAGACATTTGGGCAAAACGATATAGCACTCGTCTAAGTAGAACGAGCGCTCAAAAATGAGTCACACAACGAAAATATATAATTGAGATATCCCACCTCAGAAAGCCATAGTTCCCCCACATGAAAAGCAAAACAACATTCATAGTTAATGTGCTAAAGAAGCTGTAAATTTCGAATTTTGAGCCGAAAATGGTATCAAACGATAGGGTTAGACTCCCTGATGACGATTCGTGGTCAAATTCAATTCCGTCTGTGGGAGCCGTCCGTTGGGGTGTTCCATAAAATATGGCCATTCAAAATTTTTGTTCCTCAATATCTCAGAAAAAACGAAACTTATCCAAATGAAATGTTGCGGCCATATGCAAGATGCTCAATTTGAAATAATGTGAAAATAATTTTTGTGCAGATAGGTACTAAACCTACCGATTTCGAGAAAAACAATTGAACAATTCTCTCGAAATCCTCAGAAAACTCCAAAATGTCTTGAGAAATCCAGTAAGTAAGCTGTCGTGAATACATTCATCATAAGTTTGAAAGATTATTTTCCCGATAGGAATGATTTATAAAGATTCAATAAACGAGTATAACCTTCACAAGAAATGTAATGTAATGAGGATCGTTTATAAAAACATATGAGTTTTTTTGAATAGTTTTCACGTGAACAATACGCTCCTGGAGTTTGGCCTAGCCGTTCCTTCCGACTCACCCAGTATAATATCAACGCTTCAATGATTTTTTTACTGTTCCAAATGAGGAATCATAAATTTCCAACGAATTTTGTACTATTTAATGAACTTTATCGTCTTTTCTCCAATAGAAAAGTTTTCCGATCTCATAGATAGAAGATATGTGACTCCCCTTATAAGGTGGCCCATATGGTTTTGAGTTTCCCACTAAAATATAAACGTACTATACTTAAAAGCTAACTGGGCTATTTTTAGCTAACCCCCCCCGTTGCAGTGATGTAGAAAGAGACGAACAAAAATGTTGAGGAAATTCAACAGAACAGGATACCGTTGCTCCGTTGTATGTAATACTTTTCTATTTTCATTTGTTGCCCGTTGGTGGTGAAACGTTATATCGTTTATTAAGCTGTTAGGTGAAATATTAACTATCAATTTGGAACGATTTCGTTGAATTGACATCTGAAACCGTGTTGAATATCAAAACCTACTAATATACAGGGTATTCCTGCATCGATGCGATCAAGGGCGTAGCCAGGGGGGTTTTGGGGGTTCAAACAATAGCCCCCCCCCCACCCCGAAATGTTTCAGAGTTATTTTTTGTTGCAAAAATAATCTTTCATTTTGCATTTAAACCACCTAGAATTTAAACAGAGAATATGAATTAGAAGACGCATTATCGATGTATTCTTCACTACTCCCAGAAAAAATAAAAACGTAATTAAAGCAGAATTTGAAATATGGAAAATGTCAATGAACTCCATTTCAAAATCGGCATTAGAATGCTTATAGATTAGTGCAATCAGAAAATGTATCCGAACATCTACATCCTACTACAAATTTTAGCTACGATTCCAGTATCTACTGCTACTCCAGAAGAAGTTTTTCCAGCTTAAAGAGAATTAAAAATTACCTGTGCAATTCTTCTAGCGAAACTAGATTGAATGGGTTGGCGCTTATGAATATTCATTATAGTGTGAAAATTGATGAAAATGAAGTGGTTGACCAATTCGCTAGAAAAAAAAGACGGATAGACTTTAACTGAAGGAATTCACCATAAAAATATTGTTTGTGTTTTCTCACTGTTTAATTTTTAATACCTATTCATATGTTGTTGGCAATATTTTGGAGTAAAACATTGAAAAACTCTATTTAGTTTCAATTAAAGCACTTATTTCATATTGATTCATTCAGTAAGTATTGTTTGGGAAATGAATATTGTTTTTTAAGTTTTTTTGTTTGAGTGAATAAAAATTAAATTCTGAAGCATATTTGAAAAACAGGTTTACCTAACCTAACAAGGAATATCTATGTTGAATATTGTTTCCGAAGTAGGAAAAGGATTATTGAATTCTTAAAAACAACAAATACTTGCTACAGAAAGCGACCCTCACAATTCCCGGCACCTACAAAGTCAATTGCCAAAATGTCAAAACATACAACAACACACGCATATCTACTTTCTTATTTCAAATGGAACTACCTATATTTTTATTTATGTATCGATTCAATACCAAATTCGCAGTATAACCTACTGAAAAAAATTCTCTGCCATGCACTGTTGCCAAGTTATGCACAAATTCTTGAAATTTTCGATATCCGCATTGCCTATTTGGAAATGCAATCTCTCGATTATTTTCTATGCGAACGAAACCACTCGGCAGTCTCATAGTAGAGAATCCATGCATTCATGTGGTATATTCAGTATTTTGCTACATCGTAAGGTTTTTCGAAGATATTGCTATGAAAATTTGGAACTTAAAATTGAAATTTTTCGAGATTTTCAAATGGCAACCCCATATTTATTTTACAGCATTCCATTCGAAATAAAAAATGAATGGCAGTCCCCTTTTACACTATTATTTATTTTGGATAGTTTTCGAATGATAGGAAAAATATTGAAATATTTCAGTAACACATAAATGCATGGATTCTCTACTAAGAGAATAATCGAGATATTGCATTTCCAAACTGGCAATGCAGATGTCAAAAATTTCAGGAAGTTGTGCATAACTTGTCAACAGTGCATAGCAGAGACTTTTTTTCAGTAGGTTATACTTCGAATTTGGTATTGAATCGATACATAAATGAAAATATAGGTAGTTCCATTTTGAATAAGAAAGTAGCTATGCGTTTGGGATAGACGTGGCAACACTGTCGACTTAAATATATTTTAGGCAAAGAGTTCCTTCACCCTCGAAGCTCCTCCTAAATTTTCGGAACGAAATATTCACTAGAACTCCTAAAAAGTTTAATAGGCCAACTTAAAAAGAAAACACTGTATACATATCCAATTATTCACTTAAAATTTCAAGAAATTATTCTTTTTCGATTTTTATATCTACTCGCAAGTTAAAACGTCGCGCCATGATGACGTGCGTGCAAGCATAATAAGTGGAGCTGACGATACACAACACAGTGACCAATTGGCAACGTTGTAAACTGTGATTCGACATTCAACCAATGAAATGAATGCTGACGCGTACGTAGCACTCAACTGCCATTTCCGGTCGTTTGAATTTGCTAGCTTATTTCGGTAATTTTAACAATTTGTTTTTCGAAAACCTGACAACGAAACAAGAAACAGATAATGGCTAGGACTTGTAAGTCCTGTAAGTTCCATTATTTTTAAAATGATTTTTTTGGCCATCATTGGATATTTCCATTAAAGAATGAAATAAATATTCTTAAACTGTTTTAATAAAATTAGACGTATCCTCAGTATCTATATCAAAATAATGTTGCTTTCGTTTTCGCGAATAATCGTAGAATTTTTTTCTGAAACCAGTCGAGATTGTCCCGAAAAAACTAAAACCTCAAAAACAAAAAAAACTCTTCAGCTTCAAACTACTTTTATTTTGTGTATATTCTGTGTCCATAACAAGAAAATATGAAAAACACCAAATAACAAATTTAAAATAAAAAAATCATAACAGCAAAATAAAATGAGCAAATATGTTAGCATTTTAAGTACAACACAAAGCTTTTTGACAACTTAAAACTAAATAAAAAGTACGATATTTTAAGTGAATATAAAGAGAGATTTAAAAGCATTTCCTTGAAGCTTCCTAAAAAAGCTTTCATTTAATGAAAATATATATCATTATTCTATCGATAAGAACAAAAATAACAAATGGTCCATGAAAATATTCTACTAAGCTATATTATTAAGTTCATTCTATTGTGGGATTCCCCCATCCTATTAAAACAATGAAAATAATTCATTAAAAACATAACATTTCATACGGTGTTATACAGGGTGTCTCATTAAAAAAGGCCACCCTCAATAACTCAGCACTGAATCAGAATTCTGATGTTGAGTTATTGAGGGTGTATACTTTTGAATAGGAAGGGAGATAGTGGCTCGAGTATTGTTCTAAACTGAAAATTACAGAATTCTATAAAAATTCTGTTTTTCCTAACTACATTTGAAACTTGGAATACTGAAGACCATAGTTCATTTTTTACACTTCAACTTTCTTTAAAGATTCATCTGAAATACAGAATTACGAAAATTCAACAGAGTAATCTGTGAAATATCTTTTGAAGATGAAATTGCAATTTCCTAATTACGCCATTTATTATACAGGGTGATAATAATAATAAAAAGAAACTAAAGATGAAGAATGTGATGAATTTCTGAATCATTACTGATTTTGTATTTTAAGATTAAAAACAGTCAGAAAATGAAAAATTGTACGATATTTTTCTGAGATTACTGGGGACATCGATAAACATCACTGGTTACGTCAACCAGAACAAAACAAACAAAAAATATTATCAGTAATAATTCTATAAACGTGAAAATGTGAAATTTCGAATATGATGTTAAGATAAAATTCAATTCAGAAAGAAATAAAATGTATATTAATGAGTACGTTAATAAAATAATAATAAAAACTATCTGATGAATCGATATGGAAATGTATTATTGCAAACATGATATTATCTCAGTATTTATATTCAACAATTGCAACTTTGTACTGCGTAAATGGAACATCTATAATAATCAATCTAAAGTTCAACAATTTTGAAAATTTATATCAATCTTATATCTACGATCTACCCTATGTTAAGTATAGGACAATTGTTGAGAACACAGAGCACACGTGTGGCATGTATAATTTTGAGGAAAAGTATGCTGCTTGCAAAATATTGGCCCTAGAGCATGAATTGGTTGTTGATCATCTTACTTTTTCAGAAAAATTCCCAAATTTCTACCACTTAACCTCACTTATTTCGCACTGTTTTGTTGAGTATATTAATAACAAATCCGAATTAGAATAAAGACAGCACTAACACTCCACCAATTGTCCAATATATAGTGTGTTTGGTCATGACGATAATTTAAGGTCATCAAATATACCTAATATTATCGACAAAAACACCCGAACTTGGAAGTTTACCGCCTTAGTTTTGGAGTAGCCCCCCTTTTTTATTTTCGTTGACCCTTCCAATAATATCGATTTATTTGGACATAAAGGTCCTACAGATGTGAAAAAAATGTTCTTTCGAAGACGATAATACCACCTTTCATTGAAGTATAACAATATAAAAACATTTAACTTGAAAACGCCTTAAAAAATTGTTTAAAATAGTTTTATGTACTGATTTTTTTAGTAAATCCGAAATAGTACAAGAACTAGCACATTGAAGTATAATATTTTTTAATGATTTATCACGCGAGGATATTAGCTACAACACAACACTAACATCATTTCTGTAAGTTACATAATTTGAGAGTTATTGCTGTTCGAACATGATCACTACGCGAGCAAAAGACACAAGACAGGTCGTCATGAAGGCCACTGCCTGTCTACAGTGCAGAGTCGGTCATTTTGAGCCATTCTCATGAGCAATTTGTTTGTTGATCATTGAAAATTATCGAAAGTACAGTAGTGAGGTTTTTTTATTTTATCAATTTTCATGTGAGTCATGTTGAACAGCAATTACTTTCCAAATATGTAACTTACAGAAATTATGTTGGTATCGTTTTGTAGCTAATATCCTTGCGTTTTAGCTCATTAAGAGAAAATTATACTTCAATGTCCTAGTTTTTGTACTATTACGAATTTACTAAGAAAAAAGAATTTTTTTATAACATTTTTAAGTTATTTGTTTTCATATTGTTCCACTTTAATGAAAGGCGGTAGTATCATCTTCCAAAAAAAATTTTTTTCACATCTGTAGGACCTTTATGTCCATAGATATCGATATTATTAGGGTCAACTAATAAAAAAGTAAATTTAAAAAGGGAGTTTCTCCAAAACTGAGGCGGTAAAACTCCAAAATATAGGTGATTTTGTCGATAAAATTAGGTATATTTGATACCCTTAAACTATCGCTAAGTCATGCCCAAACACACTGTATAAGAGTTTTCGTATTGTTTACTTTTTGCGTTAATTTCAGTGGTCGAATTTTGGGATTTATTTTTGAAAAAACTAGAAGGAAAAATCTTTTTTCAACAACGGATTCGTCATCGAGGACCAATATTCAGTCAGTAGCATATTTTTTTCGTAAAGTAATACATGCTATATGTGTGCGCCGCGTTCTTAACAATTACCAAGTATAGTAGCATTAGCACCCATCAAATCAATTTCTGCATTTCGTATCGAAAAAATATTCTAGCAGAATTCGTGTTACACTTCGGAAAAAATAAAACCGACACACGATGATATTTTTTGAGATTGATTCTATGCTTCTTCGAACGAAGATCAAAGATAGAATATTGAATATTTTTCTATATTCAACAGAAGATTTAAACGAAGCAAGGATTCATCCATTCCGAAGGAAACACTTGAAATACTGCCATTTCACGAAGAAAAACTTACTTTTCTTGGAAAATCCTAGAAATTTTCGACGCTATATACAGAAATATCTCTTTAACAATGTTCAATCCAAATCCTCATTCTTTCTCTCACAAAAATCTCATATACAAAGAACATGCAGAGTGGGTAAGATATGACCTTGACTTTCCAAGGTCAAAACATATGTGTTATGACTTGTTTGACAGAAGTGACATTTCTTCTTCTTTCCCTTGCAACTCGGTGTGCAAATCTGTGTTGCTCAACCTGCCGTTTATGTCTTTCTGTGGACTTGTATTACTGAAAATCGAAGCGTTTCTAGAATTGGGGACTTTCGAATTCCCGTTTTCCGCCTCGCCCTGGGCTTGGATGACGTTCTTCGATATTTTTCTTGGGGTGACAACGCCTGTGCTGCCATCTTCTTCAAGCGAATGCAAAAGCTGAAAACAATTCGGTTGTTTAGAGGTTAGGTTTTTGATATAGGTACCGGGTTTTTCACTATAATTTGACCCCCCTTTAACTTTGTTACTGAAGGAGATACAAAAAAATGTTTCGTATAAAAGTTTCACGAAATCAACTGAGGTTTTCTGATATGAGTCTAAAAACTGAAATATATACAGGGTAGCCAACATATTGATGGCAACTTCATTTTTTCAAATGGAACACCCTGTATATTTTTCCATGTTTGGCTAGCTCTTTTTCCCCTGATTTCGAATATTTAACATATGTTGGCCTATCTCTTTTATTCTGAGAACCACAGAGTTTCAAATGTCAATAACTATCTGGCATAGCGTTTTGGAAGTTCGTGAATATTTAAGTGGAAAATTTGATCTTTGGATTGGTAATGGCGCACCCATTTTATGGCCACCAAATAGTGCCGATTCAACACCGCTAAACACGTTTTTATAGCCGTTACTGAAGAAAAAAATTACTTCAGCAATAATGACAATCAATTAAAGCGGAGAATAATATTAATTATCATTTTTCATTAGTTAAGTAATGGTTAAGTTCATTCTAAAATAATACTTTTAAGTAGATTGTTTGGATATAAAGAATTTCGTAGGTATTTTTTCTAATTTTTTCATTCGGTGTCATCATTTCAAAACTTTGAAACTTTGAAAATTGAAGAGACACATCCACATACGCATTTATATTCGAGATCAGGAGGAAATAGCCTTTCAAAAAAAGGAAGAATATACAGGACAAGGTGTCCCATTTGAAAAAAAAACAGTTGGATTCAATGTTGTTCAGCCTGTATATCTTCCCATTGACGTAATTATAACTCCAAAAATGAGCATTTTCAGTAAACGCACTCTGCCACTTGTAAAATGATTACAGATCTTGCCAGGTGGTTCTTAAAATTTGAAACTCTGTGGTTCTCAGAATAAAAGAGATAGACCAGCATATGTTACATATTCGAAATCAGGGAAACAAGAGTTAGCCAAACATGGAAAAATATACAGGGTGTTCCATTTAAAAAAATGAAGTTGCCATCAATATGTTGGCCACCCTGTATATATTCCACTTTCTGGATTATTACCAAAAAACCTCAATAGATTTCGTGAAACTTTTATATGGAACATTTTTTTGTATCTCCTTTAGTAACAAAGTTAAAGGGGGAGTCAAATTATAGTGAAAAACCCGGTACATTCAATGAACTCAAAACATCTGGAATGGCCCCGGCTCAGTGTTACCAGATGAAGGAATCGAAATTATGGCACAGGGTTGCCAAAATTAACCCGATTTTCCGGAAAATTATGTTACAAGAACTTGCGATTCATGTTTTGTGTTTATGGTAATGGAAATTCAACCATTTTTCCGAAATAAATAGATAGAAATACTGAATGTAATACAATATTTTTTTAATTTTTGCATAGCAACGATAAACTGCCACCAAATCAGCAAAATAATTCAGTTTATGACCGTCAAATCGAAATGAAAATGTAAAGACATCGCATCCAGAAACTAAACACTACCAGACGATGTTGCCAAACTGACAGAATTGTCTATATTAAATTCACTATAAAATGGTGAAAATTTGGCAGAGACGGTTCGTAAAACTTGAACATTTTTGGGTCGTCGTGAAGCACTTTGTGGAAAAATTCGAGCTGTTGGGACAAGTACGTGATGTGAAGAATAAAACCCGCGCACGTCGTTCAAGAACAGCCGAGAATATTGCTACTGTAGCCGAAAGTGTTGAAGAAAACACAGGTTTGTCCATTCCTCGTCATTCTTTGGAATTAGACATTCCACAAACGCCATTACACCGTATTTTGATTAAAGAATTGGGTCTTCAGGCTTATAAAGTTCAGTTAACACAAGAACTCAAGCTGGGCGCTCATTAACAACGTGTCTTTGCTGATTGGGTCGTTGAAATGAATGAAAATGATCCGGACCGTGTTATCTCTCGAAGAGGTGATCACAATTGGCCATCGAGGTCTTGTGATTCAACACCTTGCGACTTCTTTCTTTGGGGCCACGTGAAAGAGAAGGTCTACGCCAATAGCCCAGCGTCGATTCAAGACCTCAAAGATGGAATTTGTACGGCTATCGAGGACATAGGGCAGCCATTTTGCGATTTGGTTATGGAAAATTTCATTAAAATGGTCCTGTAAGCGTGGTCGTGGTGGTCATTTGCCTGTTTTCATTTTCCACTCTTGAATATCAAAATGATACCTCTAATTGGAAAACCCTTTTCATAGTAGGGAACCCTTAGACCAATTATCACAAAACGGAATAAATATACGGCACAAGTTCGCAACGCCGAATGTGGTTCGCATCCATAAACATATCAACAAATGCGTGAAGGCTTCTTTAGGTTCACTTTTTACTCTGAAGCCAGGGCCGTTCCAGGTAGTTTAGAGTTCATTTTTTTTGCACATTCATGTTCAAACAACATGGGAATTCAAAAGGGCTTATTTAGGAGGGAATTGATTGTTACCTCACTTTGGGAATCTTCACGATTTGTGTGGTCTTGACATATTTGGGTTTCAAGAATGGAATCTGATGACGTATTGTCTGTAACCAGTTTGGCTGACAGGGTAATGATAATCTGGAAATGAGGAAGTTAGGTTAGGTTTTGTTGGGAGGATTTTGAAGGACCTTCGGTATTTTGTAATTGAAACACGGTATCTGAGTACCAACATAAAATGAAATACATGTTTAACCATGAAATCTATGTGAAACTGAGACATTCTCGCACGATTCAGCTCATATTATTGAAACTTGTTGATTTTCGAGAACTTAAGGTTCTTTTTGAGGAACTGCACCACCTGATTTTTTTTGCTTCTAAAGAAGAGTAAGTTTTAATGAATTTTTTTTAATGACAATACATCCAAAGCAAATCAAGGTACTGATACTGGTGCAGGTTCTTTGCAGTTGCTATAATCACATAATGACCCCACAAGAATGTGCAGAAGATATACTTAGGGGTCTTGTGCCAACTATAGTTGGTGGACACCACAGATCCACGATCATAGATAGAGGGATTGAGCGCAATTGTCAGGTTAAACTGACCTATGTATTCACATATTTATACTGTGTCATTATATTATTATTATTTGAATTAGGATGGTTTTTGGCTAGGTCAGTCTTCCGGGAACTGCGACAATGTAGATCTTTTTTATAATTATTATCATAAAAATGATAAGAGTAGAGGTATAACCTATAAACTCATAACAATAAACTTAAAAAAGTGCTTTACAAAATAAAAGAAAATAAAATTGATTCACAAGTTACACTCACTCGCGTCTCAACCAAGAATCGTATGCATTATTGAAAAAGTTTAGTGACAGCGATGAGGCAAAGAGAAAATACGGTTATGGGGCCCACTCACTAGGAAGGAAGAATGCGCAGTTAAGTCGCTGCACGTTTGCTGTAACGCAAACGTGTGCATTCATATTGCCCACACACATACACTTTTGCGTGTTGGTTTGGATGTGCGACAAGCGTGAGATGACGTCGAAAAAAGGCATGATGTTAATGGCAGTGGCGTGTGTTGTTATTAAGGAAAAAATGTCCAAGGTATAAATATCGAACCCGACACTGTGTTGCTAAACAAATGAAACGTGCAGAGACTTGTTGCCCATACACGGTCGTTTTTGATCATTCTTCCACGTACGGAGAAGAATGCACACGCCACACGACGGAGATGATTGCGCATTCCAAATTTACGCCATACACACACACTTTTAACTGTACCCCGTACAACGCGCATTCAAGTCTTCGCGCTTCCCTCTTAGTGAGTGGGCCCTTTTAGAAGGAAAATTCTGCCGCTGCGATGTTCTGAAACTCTTCTTCCTCAACTTATGATCCCTCTAACTATGTTTTTGACTGCTTAGTGTATTTACATTACACTTTTTATATGCACATCTCTATGTAAATACCTGCTCGAAAACTAAGAACTGTAGTACTTCAATTATTGATACACTGCGCAAAAAAAATTAACGCACATTATGGAAATCTAAAATTTATTCTACAACTGAAGGTGTTCTCAGTGATAATTATTTTTATCAGAATTATGCATGCATATGTTATCCACTTTCAACGTTTTTCTTCAATACAGATGTTTTTTTCCCAGAAGGAATTAAGAAAATATGAGAATATTAGATTTTGAATGTATTGGCTCCATTCTGAAATCAGTTGTTCTCGGTCAATTCTAGTCATCAATAGTTTTTCTTCTGTTTGATTTTCTACACTCGATCGCTATGCAACGCGAAACACGCAATTTGACCCAAGAGAAATGTGCCCAAGCGGTAGTTATGCGAGAAGAAGGGTGGACATACACAATAGTTGGATTACTAAGTCATTAAGAGAACCTGGATGATTTTCTGAACTGCTCAGCCTTCTATTGAGGTTGTCCCAAACCTGCTCAATCCGATTGAGATCTGGACTTCTTGCTAGACATTCCATTCGAGAGACTTCAACCTCTTCAAGGTACTCCTGAACGACGCGCGCACGATGGGGTCTGGCATTATCGTCCATAAAAATGAAATTTTCACCAATGTTTGGGGCAAATGGCACTGCATGTTCTTCAAGAATGTTCCTTATATACCTATCAGCATTCATAGCTCCAATATCAACGACCATTAGGTCTGTGCGAGCAGTCAAAGATATTCCACCCCATACCATAATCGGTCCTCTCCCAAAACCATTAGTATTCAGGAAATTGCACCGAGCATATCTTTCATGTGGACGTCTGTATACAAGGGAACGTCGATCACAATGGTAGAGGCAGAATCTAGACTCATCTGTGAAGAGAACTCTTTCCCAATGAATATGCTCTCTCGCAAAATCAAAATGCGCCCTTCGATAGGCTGGGGTAAGAGCTGGGCCTCTTGCCGCGACACGAAGCCTTAAATCATATTCTCAGAGGCGATTTCTTATTGTCTGAGTGCTTATTTGCACTCCATGAGTTTGCTCAAGCTGATTTTGAAGGAGGCGAGCGGTTGCAAACCGTTGTCTCAACGAAGAAACTCCCAAGTAACGTTCTTGAATGGCAGTTGTTACCCGTGGTCTACCCTGTCCTGCTGTTCGGACATTCATACCTGTCTCCCTGAATCTCTGCAACATTCTGGATACACTTGTATGGGAAACTCCAAACCTTTCTGCAATTCTTGTGTAAGTCCACCCTTCTTCTCGTAAAACTACCGCTTGGGTACATTCCTTTTGGGTCAAATTGCGTTTTTCGCGTTGCATAGCGATCGAGTGTAGGAAATCAAACGAAAGAAAAACTATTGATCACTAGAATTGATTGAGAACAACTGATTTCAGAATGGAGCCAATACATTCAAAAACTGATAATCTCATCTTTTTCATTCCTGCTGGGAAAAAACATCTGTATTGAAGAAAAACGTTGGAAGTGGATGCATAATCCTGATAAAAATGATTATCATTGAGAACACCTTCAGTTGTAGAATGAATTTGAGATTTCCATAATGTGCGTTAATTTTTTTCGCAGTGTGATATGCCACTTTATGATTAATATGAAAGATGAGAGTAAAACAATAGCAAAAATATTGTTATATTGATCTGAATGCTGTATATTACAAAAGCAATCCATGCAAAACATTGATCACTTTTTATATTTACCTTCCTATGCTTCGAGTTGCATTGGAATGTACTATGATATAGCTCCTAACCGAATATCTAAACAAAAAGCTAAAAGAAAAATGAATGAAGTAGTTTCAAGACTCAATATCGCAAATTAACAAGAAATGTTAGCCAAAAGAGAAGTATGTAGCATAGAGTTTCGTTAAATTAATTTTGATAAAAAAAAATAAACGAATGTTTTTTTTTGCGGATAAATACCTTATCTACTTCTTCGTCGAATTGTTCACCAGAGGTTTGATTGTCCTTTTGAGATTTCTCCATAAGGGTGGCCCTTTTCGCCGCTAGGTACAGGCTGCGTTTGATCAAAAGGTATAAAACTTCTGTACAGGCTCGTACAGTATAATCGGGCTGGAAAGAATGCTTCAACAGACTATCGATGTTGAGGGACTCCAAACTGCCCAATGTTGATGTTGGAATTGAGGGCGATTCAGCTGATAAAAAAATTAAATAAATAAAAACAAGATTAGGACTGACGCGTTTATACACTCACTTTCAAAAGTCCTGCAGCCGCTTATTATTGAAGCTATCTTAAACTTTGAAAAAAATGAAAGTCTCGGGTTCAAGGGTGATGAAAGGCTTATACGGAAAAAAAAAACAAAATCGATTTCATTTAATAGAATTATGCAGTTCATAAAACAAATGCAAATTAGGAATCAGCAATTTCGAAAAAAAAAACATAAATTTAAACGAAAAATTGAAACTTGATTAATCAAAGAGCAAATTAATGAAGGGTTTTCCAATAAGACGAGTTATTTTGAAAAGCCCGCTATTTCGGTAGATGTCACGTTTAAAGCTGTCATTCTACAAGTAGAAACTACGCCATTAATAAAAATGGAACTATACACAATTCAAGCACGTGAAATTATTAAAATTCACTATAAAAATGGTGAAAAATTGGCAGATACGGTTCGTTAAACTCGAAGATTTTTGGGTCGTCGTGAAGCACCTTGTCGGATCGCAATAAAGAAATTGGTAGAAAAATTCAAGCTGTTGGGACAAGTTGATGATGTGAAGAATAAAACCCGTTAACGTCGCTCAAGAACAGCCGAGAATATTGCTGAAATTGTCGAAGAAAATCCAGGTTTGTCCATTCCTCGTCGTTCTTTGGAATTAGGCATTCCACAAATCTCCTTACACAGTATTTTGCATGAAGATTTGGGTCTTAAGGCTAATAAAGTTCAGTTAACACAAGAACTTAAGCCGGACGATCATCTTTGCTGATTGGGTCGTTGAAATGCATGAAAATGATACGAAAAATGATCTTGAGTGATGAGGCCCATTTCCACCTCGGTTGCTTCGTCAACAAGCAAAATTGTCGCATCTGGGGCTCGGAAAACCCAAGAGTTATTGAAAAGCCTCTCCATTCTGATAAACTAACCGGTACTTACAACGAAAAACTACTGATCCGCAGAAAGGCACACATTTGACAAAATCGATATTTTAAACACATATAAATGTTTTGTTTCTGCTTAGTTTGAATATTCTGCTCGGCGTGCACTTCTTGCGCTCAGTTGATCTTTTATTAAGTTCTCTTCGCTCACTTCACTCTGCATCGTGATCTTTTATTATCAGAGCTAGCAAGAAGATCAGATATATTCGCTCCCGCTCAAAAGCGAGAGCTCTTCCAAATGTCATTTATTTCTAACCTAAAAGTTAGTTTAGGACAGTTTAGGTTAGTTATTCATGTTCTGGATGTTTTAACGAAAGATGAAACTAATTTTTTTGTTACAATACGTGTTACCGCGAAAGCAGAGACACCGTTTCAGAGCGAAAGACAGCAAATAATAATTTTGAGGTTACGAATTCTTTGACTTGACAAGCCTTTGCTCCTGAGCGTTCTTTTATTATTTTCACTCTACAACGAATATCATGACGTCACAGATAATCTTGCTCGCTCCGCAGATCATATTTTCAGACTAAGCATTCGTAATGTTATCTTTTTATTCGGTTTTCAACAAGTTCCTTTTGGTGTCAGTAACAATGGGTACGTTCAGAAGCACTCAACTGTTGGCAACAGTTGAGTAAGTTGATAAAGCGATAGCGTTCAGCAAAACCGCTGACAGATCGATGTTTCTCAGCAGCTGTCGATTTCTGCGGCGGTGAAAATTTGCGCTTTGTAACTCATCTGACCGCTGAGACATGCGCATATACCTATTTTGTGATTTTTCATGTTAAGGGTTCTCAGTTGAAGTTTAGTATTGTTGTGTTCTGTGAGTTGAAGTTTATTGAGGAATATTTTGGTTATTCCGAATACACTTCAATTTATAATCTGCAAGTAAAATCACAACAAGTTTCTGAACTGGATATCAAAAAATAAAAAAAGGTTATATACTGATGGACAAAATTAGCGCACCACCTAAAATTTCGTTAAATTTTCACAATTGATATCTTCCCAATCTTTTGTCGAATTTCAACGTTTTTTTCTTTCAATAGTAGCTCTGTTATTGTCAAATTCCCTCTTTTGAACAGAAGTCAAAAAAATAAAACCTTCATGTTTTACAGGGCGTTTAAATAATGTCATGTTTTATAGTCAAATTTTAACGTCTTCTGTGGGCAATGCAAGGTTGCTGAGGCAAATAAAAACAATAAAGCTTTGTAGCCTAGTATCTCTTGAGTAATTTGTTTTTTTTAAAATCAATTTATCTTGAAGTCGGCCAGAGATATTCAACTTTTTATCAACTCTTGTATATTATGCATTAGCCACGAATATCTTCGCAACCATTTGTCCGATTTGAATGTTTAATTTTTAAATGTAGCTCTTTTATCGGCGAATATCATACTACAATGAGATGTTCAAAAAAAATAAATGCATCATGCTGTACAGGGAGTTTTAATTTTCGGGTTTTTTTCATTACAGTTCAACGCCTTCTGTGGGCAATACCAGAAATATGAGGCTTCTTAAAACTATACAGTGATGCAGCCTGATGTTTCCTGAGTATTTTACATTCTTGAAAAACAATTTCACTTGTACCCTTCCAGAGCTATTCACATTTTCGTAACATCATACATTTTTCTGTTTTTCTTAATTTCTTTTCGTTTATGTTTGTGTTGAAAGTTAATTCTTATTTATTTTTCTTTGGCCGTTGTCTCCGTAAACTTATGGAAAGTAAAGAAAACTTTAGAAATTTACACAATTATTAATTTCGAATGAATGAATAAAAATTATGACAACTGTTAACCCCAGTATCACTCGACTGAAAATATTCATTGTCAATATATTGTATGAAATGCAAGATGTTATAAAAATGTGAATATCTCTGGAAGGGTACAAGTTAAATTGCTTTTTAAAAAAGCAAAATACTCAGGAAACATCAGGCTGCATCATTGTATAGTTTTTAGAAGCCTCATATATCTGGTATTGCCCACAGAAGGCGTTAAACTGTAATGAAAAAAACCCGAAAATTTAAACGCCCTGTACAGCATGATGCATTTATTTTTTTGAACACCTCATTGTAGTATGATATTCGCCAATAAAAGAGCTACAACTAAAAAAAACATTCAAATCGGACAAATGGTTGCGAAGATATTCATGGCTAATGCATAAAATACAAGAGTTGATAAAAAGTTGAATATCTCTGGACGACTTCAAGATAAATTGATTTTTAAAAAAACAAAATACTCAAGAGATACTAGGCTACAAAGCTTTATTGTTTTTATATGCCTCAGCAACCTGGCATTGCCCACAGAAGAAGTTAAAATTTGACTATAAAACATGACATTATTTAAACGCCCTGTACAACATAAAGGTTCTATTTTTTGGACTTCTGTTTAATGGAGGAAATTCGACAATAACAGAGCTACAATTGAAAGAAAAAAACGTTAAAATCCGACTGAAGATTGGGAAGATATCAATTGTTAAAATTTAACGAAATTTTAGGTGGTGCGTTAATTTTGTCCATCAGTATATATCATGATATGTGATTTTTGTAAATCACTCAGCGAAGCGTTCAGAGAATTTTCATCCGCTGAAACTCATTTCTACTCAACTGATTTTTGCTTTATGCCAACAGTTGAGTGCTACTAAACGTACCCAATATGTTGTGACTATTGTTTTTTATCTCCCCTACAGGAGGTAGGTGCAGACCCTTTGAAAGTGAGTGTATTTTCTCTTTATGTATAGAGTATCCTTAACTCTGATTTTGTAAATAATAATAAACTTACCAACACCAATGGCCTGAATGAGAGCCTGTGTTCCGAAATATGTGAAGGGTCCACCCTCGAAGGTGAGGTTTTCCTTGCCGACAGTAACTTCAACACGACCTTCAAGAACGAGGACAAAGTAATCAGCTGATTTTCCCTGTTGGTATATAACACAGCCTGCATCTTGTCTCCAGTTCTTATTCTTCTTTATAAGACAGACAATGTCTTGTTTCAACAGTCTCTTCAATATTGTCTCCGACAATACGTTTGGATGGAAGGATTCTACACCTAAACATTTAGAAAACGACGGAATCAATAGTGATAATGCATAGAATAGATAGGTTACAGGGTTCGGCAAAGAGGACGGACGAATTTAAAAAAAGTCAAAGAACAGTTTAATCAAAAACAAATTTATTGATGCAATAAGGTTCACAAGGAAAAAGCATTCGAAACAGTCAAGTGTGGAAAATAACTTCAGGCATGTGGTGGCCGAAATCATTGATACAGTGCTGGAGGCGTTCTTGGAAGTTCGCATAGACTCTATCCAACAGTGCTCCCTAAACTTTGACGACTTCCACGCGAATTGCTTTCAGGGTTCGGGGGCATGTGTCCGCATACTCTAGCCTTGAGGTGTCCCCACAAGAAAAAATATTAGGTGTACAAATAAGTTTCCGTGATTTGTCAAAAGATGGCCCCACCAGAAGGTTATGGAGAAATTGTCAGATGTAAAACGTAATATCCCAAGTTTAGTCATCTGGCAACACCATAACCTTAAAGTACTAGTGATTCCGTATCAGCATCACGTAATTTTTTTCGTGCAAAAATGTCAAGTTTTATTCCGAATAAGCATCATTTGCGGGAACTTTTGATTTACTTCTTTAATGTGAAAAAATCTGCAGCTGAGGCGCATCGATTGCTTCTAGAAGCATATGGTGAAGCTGCTTTAAGTGAGAGAAGTTGTCAGGAATGGTTTCAAAAGTATAAGAGCGGTGAGTTTGACGTTAAAGACAAAGAACGCAGTGGAAGGCCGAAAGTGTACGAAGACATGGAATTAGAAGCACTATTGGAGGAAGATTCGTCCCAAACGCAAAAAGAACTTGCACTTACTCTACAAGTGACTCAACAAGCAATTTTACATCGTTTAAAATCGTTAGGAATGATTCAAAAACAAGGAAATTGGGTTCCATATGAACTAACGCCGAGAGACGTTGAACGCCGATTATGCATGAGTGAAATGCTGCTTGCCAGGAATAAAAAAAGAGTTTTTTGCATCGTATAGTCACTGGTGACGAAAAATGGATTCACTACGATAATCCAAAGAAGAGAAAGTCATGGGTTAAGCCCGGCGAACCATCAACATAGACAGTTAAGCCGAATATTCATGGAAAAAAACTCATGCTGTGTATTTAGTGGGATCAGCTTGGTGTCGTGTATTATGAATTGCTGAAACCAAGCGAAACCATTACTGGAGCTCTCTACCGAACACAATTGATGAGATTGAGTCGGGCACTTAAGGAAAAACGCGCCCATTACTACTCCAGACATGACAAAATTATTCTTTTACACGATAATGCTCGTCCACATGTTGCGGCGCCGGTAAAAACATACTTGGAAACACTCAACTGGGAAGTTTTACCAGACTTAGCCCCTTCTGATTATCACCTGTTCCGGTCGATGGCACATGGTCTGTCTGAGCAGCGCTTCACATCATATGAAGACACCAAAAATTGGGTAGATTTGTGGATAGCGTCAAAAGATGAAGAGTTTTTTCGACGGGGTATCCGAATGTTGCCAGAAAGATGGGGAAAAGTAGTGGCAAATGATGGAAAATACTTTGAATAAAACGTAATGTACTTTTCCTTTACAATAAATTCCTAATTTTTTATATAAAACCGCGAAGCTGCTCAAATATCCATTCCTTTTTCTGCAAAACATCGATGGTATAGCAAGGAGTGAATCATTTAAATTCGGAGAATAAAATCCTGAAGGTTTAGTTTGAAAATTGGTCACAGTTCACTGCGACCTTAAGGTCTATTGTACCCCCTTACAGATCTGTTCGGACCATACCCTCACAGCTCGCCTTTCAGTTCGAGAGATCTGATATAATCCAATATCTTCAAGGCTTCAACGAGGCTAGTTCCTCACTCTTACAAGTTTCTCGCTCTTCGTTTGCCTGATTAAAAAGGCCCTATTTTTCTTGCCTACCTCATTGATTGTTCTGGCACTCCCAGATCATTTTTGAGTCGATGACATAGCAGCTCAGTGCTTTACTAGTAGCTTGACTCTCTGAGTGTATGGCTATATCGCACTTCTGATAGTTTTTTTCTAAATGTATATCAAGACATCTTTCCGCTTGAAAGATGCTCATACAGGAGCCTAGCAACAGTACACACTTGGTACTTGGCCCGTATATACCAGCACCAGCTCCTGTATAGCCCAGTCAAATTAGATGAAAAAAGGGGCCAACCTCGGAATGAAAGATAATAAGCTGAAAATTGGTATGAACCTTTGTTTTGTCATTCTAAATGTTGTCTCAAAAGTCACAAATACTATCGTGCCGGCGTCTTAAGATGTCAAAGGTCATAAAAATCGGTTTTTTGCGAATATCTGTCTTCCTATTGCTTTAATGAGATTGGCAGTTATTATGAAAGTTGTAGACTATGAAATTGTCTACAGCTTTTGTTTGAACTTTTTTTCATACGATCAACAGTTTTTGGGTTAGAGCGCGAAGAGTGCGCAGCGTAGTCATATATGATCTAATGCAAGGTCAAGCGTGAGTTACGGTTAGCAGTTCGTTGTATAAAGTTAATTATTACCTAACCATTATAAATATTAAACAATGCCCACTAATTATGTACTAATTATTAATTAGCTATTTAAAAAAAGAAAAAAAACTGTTACTAGAGCATTGGAGAAAATTTCCAATTTGGATGAACTGGTGGAAGTATTTCAACAAGAAAATTGCCCGGAACAAACATTATTTGAAAATGGAGTGCGCATCTTGTTGGCATTATATAATGCTCCAGAATCTGAGGACAACATTGACCATTTCCGCAATTCATCAAATTAACGAAACTAAATAAACCTGTATAATTGTCAACACTTCCACCAACAAGTGTAGCAGCTCGTCAATATTCAATCGTGTCTACTACCAGATTCAAACGTGTTTAGCGAAGGACATAGAACCTCAAGAATGGGGCTGGATGCTCGAAAATGAAATCCTGGAGCCCATAAGAACGTTACTACCTCCATCACCAGCCAAACTACTAAACGTTATACATTTTGCAATTGCAAAAATGGTTGTGGTTCCCGCTGTGGATGCAGAAAGTCAGGGCTACTATGTTCTTCAGCTTGTGGTCAGTGCAACGGACAAGCTTACCTCAACGCTTCACTAAATCCAAGTAATCCTGATGAAGAAAGCACATATGAGCCTAAAATTCTGGAAGGTTTGGAGATGATTATGACCGATGATGAGGATGATGACAATGAACTGAACTTTTGGAGCGACAACAAGGAGAAGACGACGAAGAAGAAGAAGATAATTAGCTTTCTTTTACAATTTTATTACGATTAAAATCAATATGCCATATTAAATGATAAATAAAGATATGTGTGAAATATATTCCCTCACTTTTCAATATAAAATATAATTGAAATATATAATCCAGAATTAATAATATACTATAGTAAAATAATAATTATAATAATTATATATGAATAATTCAATTACTTATTTTAATTTAATATGAATAATTAACAAATAGAATAATGGGCATTGTTTAATAATTATAATTGTTAAGTGAATAATTGACTCCATACAACGAACTGCTAACCGTAACTCACGCTTGACCCATTAGGTCAAATATGACTGTACGCTGCGCACTCTTCGCGCTCTACCCCAAAAACGGTTGGTCGTATGAAAAAAAAGTTCAAACAAAAATTGTAGACAATATTATAGTCTACAACTTTCATAATAACTGCCAATCTCATTAAAGCAATAGAAAGGCAGATATTCGCAAAAAACCGATTTTTATGACCTTTGACCTTCAATATCTTAAGACGCCGGCACGATAGCATTTGTGACTTTTGAGACAACATTTAGAATGACAAAACAAAGGTTCATACCAATTTTCAGCTTATTATCTTTCATTCCGAGGTGAAATCCTAATTTGACTGGGCTAGTAGAGGTTTTGGAACCAACTATATACCATTTTACGGTATTTTCTTTGAGGTTATAGCCGGTGTATGTTCTCGTTCCTCTCCTTTACTTAGCAATGTCCTGAAGTTTTCCCAGTGCTTACTTTCTTGATCATTACATCACTAGGGAGGTTCGAAGATGAGATGTAGTTGTTCAGAGAGGACCAGACTCTTCCATTCTTTATTTTCTCATTACCTGTATCTTCCTTAGATATTCTGAGGATAGCCTCATGCGCTACCCTATCAACCACTAGATGTAGATGTGAGATCCGTGCCCCAATTGGGCACATTCTCATGAGCTGCGGTGTTGTCGGTTATATCAAAAAGTACTAACTACAGTGTCTCCCAATAAGCTTGATAGAGCTTTGAAATTGAATAAAACAACAACAAATTAACCGATTTTGGTTCTCAAACATTTATTCGAAAGATATGGTGTATAAGTTTATGATTTAAACAAGATATCGTTCAAATGGCCTCCACGAGCTCGTTTGCAGACCTTAATTCGTTTGACCCAATTTTCCATGACTCGGCCTAGCATTTCCTGTGGTATGGCCTCGATACACCTCGTAATGTTCTCCTCAAGGTCTTGAATTGTCGCTGGAGAGTTGCTGTACACTTGTGATTTCACATATCCCCATAAAAAAAGTCCAAGGGCGTTAAATCACACGATCTTGGCGGCCAGGCGATGGGGCCGTTTCTCGAAATTAATGAGTCGCCGAACTTATCGCGCAATAAAGTCATGTTGTCGTTCGAAATGTGTGGGGGGGCGCCGTCCTGTTGGAAATAAAGATCGTCGTCACCAATTTCATCAAATTTCGGGAAGAGAAATTCACGCAGCAAGTCGCTATAGCGCTGGCCGTTCACAGTAACGGCTTGTCCGGCGTAATTTCGGAAAAAATACGGCCGATGATGCCACCACTCCACAATCCACACCAAACTGTGATCTTTTGTGGATGCAAAGGTCTTTCTTGCACAACTTGTGGATTAGAATCGCTCCAATATCGGCAATTCTGCTTGTTAACGAAGCCGTTCAGCCAGAAATGAAACTCTCTTCGCGTGGCCACCGGCGAACGCGAATTTGCGTAATAAATTTGGACGATTTCCAAACGTTGTGTGAGCGTGAAACTTTTCATGGTAAAACTTTGAACCTTTCTGAATAAAATGACACTTCGAACGTCAAAATTGATAAACAAATATGGCCGCCAAAACCTTACAAAGTTCTACAACCTTATTGGGAAACACTATATTTCGAATTTCAATATCATTAAAAAAAACAAAAAATATTGATTACTCACTTGTACTCAAGAACTGGTACGCAGCAAGCGTTAACTGAGGACTTATACGTATTTTGTACGAATCTGTCTTGCGATCAGCGAAAATACTGAAATCTTGTCTTGTCCTATCCGCTATACGTTTCCTTTTGGATCGGTTATCAGCTGTAAAAAAAGAGAAAAAGATTGACTTAAAATTAGGACGTTTTTAACATAAATTCAACTTACTGAATACATCGGTTTCATCCATAATTTCAGCCTGAATAAGTTCTTCTATGACATCTTCCAATGTAATCAAACCAATGGTTTCATAGAATGGATCACCTTCTCCCTCGTTGTTTACTCTATGTACAAACGCCATATGACCTTTGTTACCTGGGAAAAAAGAACATCAAATCGTTTAATGCTATATTATGCAACGAGCGTATAATTATTGGTACTATTCACAAGATGAAGTTTACGAGCCGCAGGCTCGTGGCCCAAATCACAGAGTGAATAATGGTTATCATTATACACGAGGGGAATTCTATACTTTATTCACGACTACTGAATATTTATCTGGAGGTTTTCAACATTTGGCAGCCATAATATGTCCCTTCTATTACTAGTGTGGAAACAGTCAAATTGACATTTATGAGTAGTTCTTGATGAACTTGTCATTGTATACAGGGTGTTCCTAAATTGAACGTGCAAACAAAAAGGGAAGATTCCTTAAGTGAGTTTAAGAAAAAAAAGTCCCATAAACATGGGGTCGCAAACGTTTCGTTTTCGAGATACAGGGTGTTGAAGTTTGATTTTTTTTAAAGTTTTTTTCTCATAGTATCTACACTTCACAAGATATTCAAGTGAAATTTAAGATATTACATTTGACACTTCCTACCACGTGACATGGCAATTTCGATAGAAGATCTACACGGTGATATTTTTTCTGGAACACTGCCACCTGTTCTTCTGCAGAACTTTTTTTTGTTGAGCAACTGTTAATTTGAAAAAATGTATTAATAAAAAGAAGCTTTGTTCTTAAACTAAATTTTTCGGTCTCTTGTAGTTTTGTCGCATCTACCAACGATTTCGAGAAAAAAAAATTTAACGATTCTCTCGAAATCCTCGTGAAAATCCAAATGATGATGGGAAGGCCACTTTGTAAGCTGTGGTGAATGAATTCAGTGTCAGTTTTAATGGAAATTTTCCTGATCTGTAGCCATGATTCATAATGATTCGATAAACTCGTATAATCAACACATGTTTTTGATTAAAACTTTAACACCCTGTATCTCGAAAACGAAACGTTTGCGACCCCATGTTTATGGGACTTTTTTTCCTAAACTCGCTTAAGGAATCTCCCCTTTTCGTTTGTTCGTTCAATTTAGGAACACCCTGTATTTCTAATAAAAGATATATTCAAAGTAGATTTGGCCTCGAAGTATTCCCTTCCACATTTGTTAGTTCGGCATCGACATCGGACTGGTCGGAATGATCTGAACCGTTCGTTTATTACATCCGGATTGAGGGGAGTACACATCTGGACCGTTCGGCATGAAAATCTGAGCAATCGGATGTCGATTTTTTTGCTCGGTCTATTTCGACGAATCAAAGCGATTTTATCCATAGAGTTTCATGTTTGTAATATATTTTTTGTTTTATTTTGAGTTTCCTGATCCGACAACCGATATATTGAAAAATTCTAATACTTATTAACACTTTTACTCTTCTGTTTTCATTTATTCATTAAACACCTAATTGATTCATTTAAAAATTTCGATATAGCTATCGTAGTTATGAATGGGCAGGAGGAGATATTGCTTTCTCGTTTCTTTTTCGTGTAATTAATTAATTAATTAGGATCTTACGGTAAAACTATCGCCGTAGTGAACGACCAGAAGGGGATATTGCATTCCTCATTTCCTTTGCAATCAGTGCCTTTGCACCTAATTATTTAATGGAGATTTTACGGTAGAGCTACGAAAAGGGTGAGTGTATCGTTAAAAGATGAGCATATTTCCGAAAATAGTGATCTTTGAAATCTAATAATCTATAAAAGTAGAACAGAGCAGAATCTTATGTGGCAGATGCTCTGTACCGTTCGTTTATTCGCAGATATTACAGATGAATCTGTACGATCTGTGTTCACGTGACGAAAAAATCCGTCTGCTCGCGGAGGTCAATGCCGAACGGGATTATTAGAGTTAAATCGAGGAAACATCTGCTAGCAGTGAATAATGACTCATTATTCGCTAGTGATTAATGGGTATCATTAAACTGACGTATTATGGGTAGATTATAGAATGGTAGTGCATAAATTATTGTGTAAACGTTTCTTTAAAGTACCTTCTTTGAATATCTTGAACATGACATCTAACGTAACATCTTCGAACACAAAATTACAAGGGTTCTGATAAAATTGGCACAAAGTTTTCAAGGGGGTGTTGTCGTCAGGGTCAACAAACGCCAGATCTTTTATGTATAGCATGGTGACTATGTTTTGGCGGTTTCCTTCGAATACTGGGATCCTAGAGAAGCCTGAAACAAATAAAAGAAAGATTTATCCAATTCTGTCAGTATAACAACAGGAAAATTGATGAAGTTTGTTGTCCAAAAACTTTCATCATTTTCCACTGATTTGAATTTTTTCCACGCCAAATTTTAGATAAATTCTTCCGTATCAGAACAAACATCAGAAAATTTTTCCAAAAATGTTTATAGCATATTTATACAGGGTGAAGAAAAACCATGTATTTGTTCGCCTAATTTCTTAACACCCTGTGGAACAGTTAGGGACAGTTTACTAAAAAAAACCTTCATTTCGCCATCTTTCGGTTTTTATTTTACCTTGATATCTTGATTTCTTCAGAAGATACACGTATTCAAATGAAAGCCTGAAATTTGTAAACACGCCAAACTCTAAAGGGGAAGTATTACATCGTGTTTTCTCTCCTCCAGAACCACACTTACTTAATTCATAATTTAATTTTCTGTTATTCACGTGAAGACTTGATTTTTTTTAATGAAATTGTAGAACATCTTGATGTGTTCATATCGAATTTTTGGCGGAAACTTTCAATTTCGTCTAGTGAACTTGGTGTATTTATGAATTACCAGGCTTTTTGAGCTCTCGTCGAGTGCTATATCGCTTTGTCCAAATGTCTGTAATTTGCGAATTTTGAACCGAAAATGGTCCGGCCGTTAGAACAATAACTTTTGAAGGGATTGTCCTAGAAACTTGAAATTTTCAGGATGAGTTAGGTTCCCAAATGCCTCGGTTAAATTTGTTAACTAGTCAAATCGTAAAGGTGTCCCAAAATTAACGCAAAATTTGAAGTAAATAGAAAACGCCGTTTTTAGTCTTTTGATAGTTATATTTTTATCGACTCGTAAAGTACGTAGGATAGGGTTATGTATGGAATAACACATCGGACAAATGGCCTCCATGGCTTTGCATGCACATGCGCACTCTTTTGTTGAAATTTTCCATGACCATTCTGCATGAATGTGGCTGAATTTCGTTTATGCAGCGTTGAATCTCCTCCTTTAATGCACGGTGATTGTGGGCTTTTTGACATAGACTTGTGATTTCAAATAACCCCATAAAAAGAAGTCTAATGGTGTTAAATCACACGATCTAGGAGGCCAATTTTGATCACCGAAACGAGAGAGTACACGACCTGGAAATGTCTCATGCAGTAATTGAATTGATTCACAGGCTGTATGACATGTGGCACCGTCTTGTTGAAACCACATTTTGAACACATCGATATCATCCAATTTTGGCAGAAAGAACTGTATAATCATGTCGCGATATCAAGCACCAGTAACAGTCACTGCTTGACCAGCATCATTTTCAAAAAATATGGCCCAATTATGCCTCCAGCCCAAAATCCACACCATACAGTCACGCGTTGTGGATGCATTTGTTTTTCGACAATCACATATGGGTTCTCCGAATCCCAAATGCGGCAATTTTGGCGATTGACAAAGCCATCAAGATGAAAATGTGCTTCATCGCTTAGGATGATTTTGTTCGAAAAATCAGGGTCCATTTGTTGATGTTCAATAATCCATTCAACGAACTCTCTTCTCTGTCCATGGTCATTAGGCTTCAATTGTTGTGTTAATTGAATTTTGTAAGCATGAAGACACATATCTTTGGTGAGTATACGCTGTAGAGAGGTTCTTGAAATTTGCAATTCTTGTCCACGACGTCGAATTGAGGTTCCTGGATTGTCAGCAACACTCTCACGCACTGCTTCGACATTCACATTTGAACGGCTTGTTTTTGGACGACCAGTGTGTTTGGCGTCTCCAGTTGACGAAGTTAAAACACTATTCCGACCATATTTTGTATGAAATTTTCGAACTGCAGCCGCCAAGCTTTCACTATTTTTGAAATATTCTTTAATAACGAAGACACGTTGTTCTATCGTGTAACGCTCCATTTTTTAATAACCCTATACTGTTAGCTGTCAAATTGCTTTTTTTTCAGGGTTGCCAACACTGCTCAAATGGCGGCAAATTCAAATCTTGCGTTAATTTTGGGACACCCTTTACAAGGGCGTTCCATAAAATATGGTCATTCAAAATATTTGTTCCACAATATCTCCGAAAAAAACAAAATCAATCGAAATGGAATGTTACGGCCAAATGCATGATGCATATAACAAGCCTCATGCAAAATTTTGTGGCTATAGTGTGAACAGAACCATAGAAAAATCAATTGGAATATTGAAAAGAAGAAACTTCATATTTCCATAAAACAATATCCGATTCGAGTGAAATTTATTTCGAGAATGAAGATTGATATACTGAATGTTCATGCGAAATTTCAACGAGATCGCATCATCAGAACCATAGAATTTAATTTTTGTAATTATTTATTCTTTACATATTTCATTTTTTGAATAGTTTTTCAAAATATATTCCGATTGTGCTGAGATTCTCCATTTATACATTTGGTATCAATCTCAAGTCCCATATAAAATTTTGAGGTAATAGTCTTATTGCTCCACCAAAAACTAGCGCTCAGAAGCTCCTGCTCACGGCTTTTCTTGAATTTTTTTTACTAAAACGTGTATTTTCGAATAAAATCAATGTATCAAAGTGGAATGCAAACTACAATTTTCAATCGATGAAAAATTACGAAATTTCTTGTACAACAAACTTCAGCACAATTAAGATGGCCGTGTTTTTTTGCCTGTGGGTGTATTCAACACTACCCCTAATGGTTTCGCACGAAAAAAACCTTATATTTCAACATACTGGAAATGCTCATTTGATAAAACCAGTATCGCAACAGTGCAGCACTGGTGCAAAACCAGTGTACCCAACGGAAAACGCTATAAATATAAAGCGACTTCTACAAATGATTTCGCTGCAAAAATAGAGATTCAAATCTGAATTGAAACGGATGAAATGCAGGCTTGTGGGTGTAAAAACTTCCTCCCAGCTATGGAACTATAATATCGATCTTGCGAAGGTGAAAATAACGCCAGAGGCGTGTATCGACAATTCGCAAGCTGCGAATGAAGCTAATCGTTTCTGGTTTTAACCCGCAGGGTTCAGTTTTCAAGGGTGACCCATAAATAACCAGGAAAATACGGGGTTGTTTGACATTTTACGAGGCGATAATAGATCCGAATAACCCGATATTTCCGAATAGAATCAGCTAAACACTGAACAAAAAGCACTATCATGTCATCAAATAAAATAACAATTATTCAACATTAAAATAACCTAGTGAAAGTAGTATTGATTGAAATATATTCAGGGAGGATTCTGCGTTTCTTAAAAACTTTATGGGTTTTCACTCCCAGTCTATGAAACAGAAATAATTGAAAAAAATTAATTAAGATGAAGTGCTCCTTCGGAAATCTTTGAACTTATTTGTTAGGAGAAAATTGGTCATGAAAAAATTGTTGCCTAACAGTAAAACTGAAAAAGGAAATAAATTAAAAGGATAATGTAACGTTTCGGTGTCTATATCAGACACCTTCTTCAGACAAACTCGTAAAATTTTCAGAATTGTGTTTTTTCATTTGCAACCTGATTGACATTTTAAGTTGTCAATATATAGAGATGTTGATTCATTTAATTTTGAAATTTCCTGATGTCATTTCTTTCTTCAATAAATCAATCCAAATTATTTATTTCATCTAAAAAAATACATGTGGATTCCTTAATTTTCCTTTTATAATTATCAGGTTCCCTCATTAGGATCTTTGTGTTGTTACAGTTCATCATGTATTGAGATCTCCGCTGTTTGAACACACGTGATCAGCGATTTGTGATATTGTAATGTCTCTATTTTTGATGTTATTCTTATGTTAAAAAAATAGTGAAACTAACCAATTAAATAATTATACAATAGTAATGCTATGATTGAAGACCGTAAGGCAAAAAGGTTTTAACTCACTTTCTATAAAATTTTAGAGTATGCTTGCAAAAAAATTTTGAATCCGTTTTCCGTGAATTCAGTGGAGAAAAAATGAAATGGGAAACATGGAAAATATAGTAAGGGCACATAAAAATGTTCTTTAGCTTTATTTTAAAACAACAATCAAGTCTTGAAGTCGAGAATTGGAGAAGAAAATGATGAATTATTGAGTGCAGTTCTCGAGGAAAAAAATATGTGATACTTCGCCTTAATAAAGCTTGCCGTTTTTAATGAATTCCAGGCTTTTATTTTAAATTAATTTTAAACTAAATATTGAAAATGAGATTTCTATATACGTTCAAACATCGCGTCATAATGGTATAATAATAATAATAGGGCTTTTCTTGATTCGTATCGTTCTGAATTGTGATTCATCCAACGAAATAAAAGCTAACGCGTACGTCACACTCAAACGCAAGTTCTGATCGTTTTAATTCGCCAGCTTATTATGGTGATTTCAATAATTCCGAAAAACGGATTGATAAGAACTGCTTCGTACCTGATTTCATAATGTCTGAAACAGTCTCGAAGTCTAGTACAGCTTCATAATCCAACATGAAGACATCCTCAATTTTGGTCATAACCTCAGCCACTGTCTTCTTTCTCAGTTCCAGAGCACCACTGATGATGTTAACTTCATCTTTATCCAAATCATTAACGCCTGTTGTAACCTGAAATAGAAAATTTACATCAATGACAGAAATTACAGGTGAGATTATATACACCACCCTGTATATTCGCACCGTTTACAAGCAGCAGCATAATTTGATAATTCGTTGTTTCAGTTGAATATTTTTGTGAGATTTGTTGTCCAAGAAGGTTAATAATTTTTCATCGATTTTGATTGTAGATGGATTCTTTAATATCGAAACAAACTACAAAAAAATTGAGAAAAGCCCTGAGGAGGAGCTTTTGAGCTCTCGTTTATTGGTGGAGCAATAAGACTCAAAATTTCATATGGGACTTTGGATTGATACCGCATATGTAAATGCAGAATCTCAGCACAATCGGAATTATATTCTGGAAATGATTCAGAAAATTAAATATGTAAAAAATAAACCACCAATGAAAAATAAATTTTTTGGTTCTGATGATACGATCCTCTTGAAATTTCGCATGAACATTCAATATATCAGTCTTCATTCAGAAATAAATTTTACTCGAATGGGATAACCTGTATGGAAATATAAAGATTTTCTGTTCAGTATTCCAATTGGATTTTCCATGGTTTTAATGACACGATGGCCGCAAAATTTAGCATTAAAATTAAGTATATCAGTCTTCATGCACAAAAGAAATTTCACCCGAATCGGATATTCTGTTATGGATAAAGATTCTTCTTTTCAAAATTCCAATTGCATTTTTTACTATGAACACAAAATTTTGCATGAACATTCAGTATATCAATCTTCATACACAAAATAAATTGATTGTATCATTAAAAATCTACTACCCAATTGTTAGACGAAAAATAAACAAATTAATATCTGTGTAATCATCATGTATTGTACGTAACCTTGTTCTCATGAATGAGACAGTGTAATTAAGGATTACGCATATTTTTTAATGTGTCACGAGAGAACTTTTCTCGTAAAATTCGCAACATCATTTCCTGAAACTTGATGAGAGCTAAATCAGGAGAAATACAGATATCATCAATATGAGATTATAGGAAATGATAAAAGGCAATAGTTCAATAAGACAACTACCTCTGAAATGGAAATACCCATTGATATCTTGAAAAATATATATTTTTTATCCAGGAAAATTTCATTTAGAATGCTGAAAAATTCTTGTTGTTTGATTGGTTGTGAGATTTACAACGTTGCCAATTCGCCATTTGCCTTACTAAGATAAATACAGTGGAACTTCTCTTTAACGAACGTCTGTATAACGAATTTATCTGTGTGCTCCTTGAATCCAAATTCCATGTTAAAACACCATCTAAAACGAAGTAAATTCTCTCCATAAGGAAATATTCAAAGACCATTACTATTTGGAATAGGTACCTATTGGTAAGAAAGTATAAGGGTGGGTTTTTTCCGAAATTTTTCTGGACGTAAGTGATGAATCCCGACCTTGAACTAAATCATTACGGCGGGTAGAGAGATCCTTCTCAAACAGTTTTAAATACAACCCTGGCTGTTTGGATTCAATCTAACCATTACGCTAGTGTGAAACGTTGTGCGAAAATGTTCAAAAGCAAGTGCTTAAGTTTGAATAATAAACTTAAACTTATCAGTGAAGTCGACTGCGACATTGCCGACTATAGAAACAAATTTTCTGTATAACGAAATTTCTTTGTCACGAATTTTTTGGCGGATTTAGCGCTTTCGTGATAGTGAAGTTCCACTGTACTTATCTTGTAAGAATGTGACCAGACTCAAATAGGAACCAATGAGATACTGACATAAGAGATTAAAAGAGTATTGTTGAAAAAATTCTTAACAGTGTCCAAATAACAGTGGCGGTAGAGAAAAAAGGCAAAAATTGAGATAATCTTCAACCAGACTTGAATAAATGACGAAATTAGATGATTCATTCAACTTATTGAGGAAGGTATAGGGTATCTAATTTAAAAGTGTCCACCCTAAAAAACTCAACAACAAATTAGAATTTGTAAAAACACTCAGACAGGTCGATTTTTTATGACAGGGGGAACAAGATCTGGTATACTTGTCTCTACTAGCAACCCCTGAAGAGGGTTGCAACTCCATCAGGAATTTGAATAATTTTGTAGCACCAATGTATGCATGAATTCAAATTTGTATGAACCTGCAGGTTGTGTTCTATGAAGTGAATATTAACAAAGTGTTTTATGGAATTATTGAACCGATAAAACCAAATGAAACATTCACTTTATAGAACACAAACTGCAGGTTCATACAAATTTGAATCCACTCACACATTTGTGCTACAAAACTACTCACTTTCCCTATTCAGATTACTGTTGGGGTTGCAACCCTCTCCATCAGTGGGTTGCTTTTAGAAACAAGCTTTGTATCCCAAAACATGTCCCCCTGTCATCAAAAATCGACCTGTCTGAGTGTTTACACAAATTCTGATTCGTTGCTAAATCACTCAGGGTGGACACTTTTAAATGAGACACTTTTATGAGCATGTTCATTAAACTGTTTTCCGAAAAATATGCAATCTCGAAATGCCAATATACGTTCAACTGTTAAATGACTATTGTCAAGAAGAAGTCTGGTGCAATTACCTTTTCTTCAAACCACTCAAATAAACTGTGAGGACATTATTATTATCCAGTTAAAGTGAATTACACGTAATACCTCTGTTATCTTAGATTTTAATTGAGATAAAAACAACAAATTGAGACAGAAGTCTGGAATAAAGTCTAATATGAAATGTAGGTTGAATTCTTGTAAATTTTTTTTTTAATTTGAAATTTCAAAAACCAGCTGAATCGACCACAAATATAAAGCGTTCTATCAGGAATAAAATATGAAAACTAAAAAGATATTTTAGAAGTTATATTATCATATTGTGGTAGAAATAATCGGTGTAATCTATTTCATTAGATAAGGCAATATCGCCAAAATTCTTACGGAAGCCACTTTTCTTTTTCTCTATCTTTCTCAGATCCTTTTCGTGTTGAAATCATTAAATGGGTATTAATTTTTCTCGGAGTAGGTCCAAGATTCTAAAAGAAAAGTCCATCTATAAGCACTATTGGTCGGATTATTAAAGAAATAGAAGATACTGGTTCGGTGGAAGACAGAAAAGGGAAAAATACAGTTGCAGCCTTCGTTCACAAGAGAATATTGATTTGGTTCGTGAAAGTGTTGCTGGAAACCCTGAAATATCCATTATACGACGTTCACAACAAGTTGGACTTAGTGGGTCCACAACATGGCGTATTTCACGCAAGGATTTAGCTCTGAAGGCATATAAGGTTCAAATAAGACAGGAACTGAAGTCATAGGATCTTTTAGAACATCGTTCGAATAATCTCCAGAAACGGTGATATAAATTGGCCAGCAAAATAATGTGATTTCATAACGTTGGAATATTTTCTTTGGGGTTATGTGAAAAGCCAGGTCTGTGAGAATAATGCACAATGAATGAAGATTAAAGCCGGGTTTCACAAAAACCCCGATCACGTTGATTGATGAAGTGTCATTATTTCTGTGCTAATTTCAGTTAATTTTTGACGTAAACCATCGAAATTTTCTCAAAATCAACGATTTGATTGCCAATCAAGCTTTGTGAAACCCGCGGTCAGTATATCAATCTTCATTCACAGAGGAAATTTCATTCCAATCGGATATCTTGTTATGGAAATATAAAGATTCTTCTTTTCAATATTCCAATTGGATTTTCTATGGTTCTGTTGAAACTATGGCTACTAAATTTTGGATGAACATTCAGTATATCGATCCTCATTAACAAACAAAATCTCACTCGAATCGGATATCTTTCTATAAAAATAGAAAGTTTCTTTTTTCAATATTCCGAACGAATTTTCTATGGTTCTGTTCACACTATTTCCACAAAATTCATTCCGATTGGTTTCGTTTATTCTGAGATATTGAGGAACAAAAATTTTGAATGGCCATATTTTATGGAACAACCTATACGATTTAGCTGGTTAACGAACTCAACCGAGCCATTTGGGAATTGAACTCACCCTGAAAATTTCAAGTCTCTAGGACAATTCCTACGAAAGTAATTTTGCTAACGGCCCCTCGGAAAGAATTGAATTTGACCACAGATCCGTCAGGGATTCGAATTCTATCGTTTGAGATCATTTTCGGCTCAAAATTCGGAAATTACAGACATTTAGGCAAAACGATACTTATAGCACTCGTTCAAGTAGAACGAGCGCTCAAATATTGGATTTGACATCAATATAGTGCAACAAAACAGTGAGAAATAAGTGAATTAACGAAGTGAATGAGGGTAAGTGGTCGTACTTTGGGAATCCGTGATCAAGAACCAATAACTGGTCAGTAGCATATTTTAATTCAAAAATATACGCGCGTTTCTGATTGGTGGAAATTAAGAAGAGGGCAATGAAACTCCCTAGATGTCGCTAGGTAGCCTCAAGCATGAATTTAACAAGGGGATTGTCCTACTAGGTGTTCTTAATACAACGATATAACTCGTTCGATCAACTCCTGCATTACCATACGAGACAAATTTCATAACCTAATACGTAACCACTTCTTCGTATTCGTACCCACCTCGTTAACCATCACCTATTGCCAATTCCCATTTGGTTCGCTTACCAACCTATTGTTCCAAACATATTCAGATTCGGAATAAGCATTGCGTGATGTTTGTGATCCCGATGAATATTCATAACATGCAAATAAGAACCTAAATACGGTGTTTTATGGTACCCTTGAAGAATGTACACTGCGATAAATCCGGTGTGTATGGTGGCTATGAATGACTTCATTGTTTCTCAATCTTCAATTTGGATGAATGGGTATGGAAATATTTCCGATTTAGATATTTGTTTTTTCTCTTCACGTTCTCTGTTCTCTCTATTTGCTTGGATATTTATATTTTCTACATTTATACTTGGTACTTACGTGCCATACTTGCTACTTTATCAGAATATAATGTTACAGATGTTGTACATTGAATTTGAAGGATTTAAGAAAAGCTCTACTCATATTCTGGGTTTTTGTTATAAAAATTTAGAAATGTCCTGAGCAGGTGCTCTTAAGCGCTCGTTCATTGGTGGAGAAAAGAGCCTTTTACATCAAAATTTTGTATAAGTCTTGAGATTCATGATAAATACGGGGTCTTTATAAATGATTGGAGGTTGCTTTGGAAATTTTTCATCTTATCTTTTCTCACAAATTCATAATTCCAGTCACATTTTTTAATTTCTTTCGAAATTACCAGCCCAAACTCACAGTATCGTTTGTTTAAATTAAAGTTTACATCAGAATATAAATATTCGTAATAGTCTAACGCCAACTGCGCTGTTATAATCATTTATAGAGACCATGTATATGAATGATGTATGCTGAAAATTATGTGAAATTAAAAGAAATGTTTTTGATGATGCGATCCTCTTGAAATTTTACATGAACATTCTGTGTGTACCTATATCAATCTCCATTCATCAAATAAATTTCAGTCGAATCTGATATTTATATTTTGTTATGGGAATATGAGGATTTTTCTTTTTATTATTCCAATTGAATTTTTTATGGTTCCGTTGACACTATGGCCACAAAATTTGGCATGAGGCTTATTATGAGCATCTCGCATGAGGCCGCAAAATTTTATTTCGATTGGTGTCGTTTTGTCTGAGATATTGAGGAAAATTTTGAATGGCCATTTTTTATGAAACACCCTGTACGATTTGGCTGGAAAACGAACTTAACCGAGGCATTTGCGAACCGAACTCAACCTGAAAATCTCAAATCTTTAGGACAGTCCCTTCGAAAGATATCCTGCTAACGGACGGACGGCCCCACAGACAGAATTGAATTTGACCACGGATCCGAACCCTATCGTTCGAGAACATTTTCGACTAAAAGTTCGAAAGTTCCAGACATTTGGGCAAAACGATATAGCACTCGTTTAAGAGGAACATGCGCTCAAAAAAAATTGTTCATTTACACATATTACGAATAAAATGACTATTCTCCTAGCCTTGACTGTAATGAATTTTTGTATTTGCACACTTGAAGGTAGTCTGTCGTCAGTCTAAAATTCAATGACATGAATGAGTCAGTTCTGCTCTCACAAATGACGTCATTGTGTGGTAATAATTAAGTATTCTGATTCGTCGCGTAGTCATCTATTTTTGCCGCGGATGCGAGTATGGCTGCCCTCGATTTTATCAATCAGCCGATGGTTTTCGATCCGTTGGAAAACTTCTGAGGATTCCGAAGAAAATTGGCTATCTGGAAACATGTTTCATGTTTTTGTTCCGTTAGGAAAATCTTTTTTTGTACAACTGTCAAAAAAACTTGACTTTTCTTCATCACTATGGATGCGTAAAATATTACTTTTTTTCATCGTTAAAAAAAGTCTTTTTTTCACCGTTAAAAAAGTCTTTTTTTCACTGCTGATAACTAAAATTAGAACAACTTAAAAATAATGAATATTTTAATTACAACTAATCACTTACAAAATTATGATTGTATCTGTACCTTAAAGTAAATTAGTTTCGTCATCAGCATCTCTGAGAAATTTATTGATATTATCCCTCCATAACACTTTAGATTTCTTTCCTCGGTATCCGACGCTTTTGTTCTTAATAAGCGGGACCAATTTTGAAAAATTCCTTATATCAATATTTTCCTTGACATTCGATGTTTTTTTTAACATTGAGCTCCATAACTTGGAAGGTTTAAAAATTTTTTTATTTTTCCCCGAAATAGCATGTGAGCACATTTTCAGAAACCTTTTTTACGTTGTTCTTGTTGCACCATTCTCGAAATTGGTTATATGTTTTCTCATATTATTAGCTTTGATTTGGCTGGTAACATATAAGATACAATATTGTATTTGCTTCTTCAGCCATATCTGCGGGGGTATCACTACCACTATCATGTTCAACATTCATCTTCTTTAAAATAATTCGAAATTGAAACAACTACGAGCAAATACCTTCAAAGATTCAAACAATTTCAACAAACTGTTTCTATAGTTACGACACAGAAAGATCACTGGATTCATTTAAATATTGTACTGGGAGCATTATCTCAATGATTATACGTATTTCAGACGATGTAAATTCACATTCACAGTTGTACAAAAAATGTTGTTTGTATTTCGTGCGTATAAAATTCGTGTTTTCATGACACATTCGAGTGAATTTTTGGCCTGGACCTGCGGTCTCGGCCAAAATTGACACTCTCATGTGCCATGAAAAAAACACTCATTTTACGCACTTAATACAAAAATAACTATTTTTAAATGGGCCCAAAAATCACCCCATCAATATTGACAACATTGACAGAATTTAATTTTTTTAACTATTATTTTTTTACATTTTTCTGTTTTTGAATAATTTTCAGAATATTATTTAGATCGTGCTGAGATTTTGCATTTATATATTTAGTATAAATCTTAAGTCCTATACAAAATTTCGAGGAAATAGCCTCCTTGCTCCACTAATGAACGAGTGCTCAAAAGCACATGCTCAGGGCTTCTTAAATTTGTATTACTCGATTTCGAAGTTACTCTATCCAATACACTAGACTGTTTGAATTGGATAATGTTTGAGTAGAAGTCTACTTCATAAACAATTTTCCATGTAAATAACTATCGAATTAATACCTCAAATACAAGTACTGTAATCTGTTTCAGATTTTTGGCATGAATATATGCAAAAAATTATTTATAATTAACTGCTGAAGCATCAACATTACCGGTAGATGAAATGTAAACATAATTCTCTGAAATAACTAACTGTATAATTCGTGAGGAGTTCATCAATAATTTTAAAATTTGACCGGCTTATATCTTTCAGCTTGATCATTATTATGCAATTTATTTCTTTCTGAGAAAGATTATTTAGGAAGTATCTTAACAATAGATACTGAATGTTCATGGATAATTCCAAGAGGATTGAATCATCAAGATTATAGGATTTAATTTTTCGTTACGTGTTCAGATTATTTATGAGTTACTTAACAATACAATAAACGAGTGCTATATAGTTTTGCCCAAATGCGAAAATGGTCTCAAACGATAGGGTTCTGTGGGTTCGACCTTAGACTAACTATATCGGGATATAGTTTAAGGGTTCGACCACTACCTACTACAGGGTGTCAAGGAAAAAAGTACCATGCATAGTGTCACGCAATAGAGGGCCATAAAATATGAAAAAAAGTACCATGAATATATGTACGAAACTGCTTCAATGAACGAATAAGCAGATTGATATTACAATCATATAATTCCGAATACTCTTGAGGAAGTCTTGACATATTGACGAAACGTCATCTACTCCTTGAATATTTATATTTTGATCATAAGTTCAGTTGCATCGAGATGACACACAATAAATAGATTGTACAGATTGATGGGAAAACTTCAGATTTTCTTTGAAGCGATAATGACTATTAATACGAAGATAAGTGATGATTATCTGAGATTTATTTCGAAATACAATGTTGCTTGAGTGCTCTCATAAAAATGTAATCAAAGCACACGGTATTAATATCTATAACTGTGAATAATTTTGTTTCAACTTACGAAGCGTTGAATCTAATTGTTGACATGAAATAAATAATAAATCGAGAGAATAAAAATCTAAGAAAAGACCTGAGCAGAAGCTTTTGATCGCTCGTTCATTGGTGGAGCAATAATGCTATCACCTCGAGATTTTTTAAAGGGTGGTTCACATATCTTGATAACCTATATTTTCTCGAAAAAAAAAAATTGATATACTGAACGTTGACGGCAAATGGCAAGAAGATCGCATCATCTGAACCATAGAAAATTCAATTGGAATATTGAAAAGAAGAATCCCCATATTTCCATAAAAAGATATCCGATTAGAGTGCAATTCATTTTATGTATGAAGATTGATATACTGAATGTTCATGCAAAATATCGAGAGGATCGGAATCACATATTAAAATTTTTTTAATTATTTATTTTTACATTTTTCATTTTTTGAATGATTTCCAGAATATTATTCCGATCGTGCTGAGATTTTTTATTGATATATTCAGTATCAATCTCAAGTCCTACAAAAATTTTTTAGGTAATAGCCTCTTTGCTCTAATGACCCAGCGCTTGAAAGCACCTGCATAGGGCTTACATTTTTTAGTATTCATTACTTTCCTAAATTCAATTTTATTTACTTTTCTTTATTGTTCAAGTTTTTAACTTCGTACAATTCGATATCATACAGAGCTTTTCATCAGGATAAATACGAAATTGTCAGTCGAAAAAAATCTGCGAAATATACAGGGTGTCCCAAAAATACCACGCGAAAGTGACACTGGAGATAGATTGGCATTAGGTCTATCAGATAGCATCAACATGACCTCAGTAAAAGTCCGCTGGTTTTCGAGATATCACCACTTTTGTGTATTTTTTAAAAATCTCCAGTTTTCGGTCTTTTATCGCCTAGCATTGCTAGAAATCACTTCAAACTCATGTTTTTTTACCTAGGCTATCCTGAATAGTTGCTTTGAACAATGAAGTAATAACTTCACCGAGAACTAGAACAAAATCCTTCAAAAAATGTCTAACTTGTTGTATTTTATGCCGAAGTTACTTAAGTTTGACTGACTGCTGTGAAAAAAAAAATTTATCAGAATGAATTGACAAATAATCTCAAAAACTTGTCCATATCATGTTTTTTTTTAAATTTTACAACACTACAATTTTTTTTTAATCAGAACCTTAGAAATTCTAATTTTGTCACGAGAGATGTGCCCTTCATTTTGAAAAGGGCATGAAATGGACCAGTTTTTACGATTATTTGTCAATTCAGTCTGATATAATTTTTTTTCACAGCAGTCATTCAAACTTAAGTTAACGTTTTAACTTCGGCATAAAATACAACAAGTTAGACATTTTTTGAAGGATTTTGTTCTAGTTCTCGGTGAAATTAATTCTTCATTGTTTAAAGCAACTATACAGGATAGCCTAGGTAAAAAAACATGAGTTTGAAGTAATTTCTAGCAATTCTAGGCTATAAAAGACCGAAAACTGGAGTTTTTTGAAAAATACACAAAAGTGGTGATATCTCGAAAACCAGCGGACTTTTACTGAGGTCATGTTGATGCTATCTGATAGACCTAATGCCAATCTATCTTCAGTGTCGCTTTCGCGTGGTATTTTTGGGACACCCTGTATATATTTCTATTTACACATATAATTGAAATTTAATTTAGTAGAACAATTGCGTTTATGTTAAGTATCTTTGCCAATGAGTGAATCTATACAAGTGTGAACATTTGAAAAAACATGTGATCGAAAATTGGCAAACTTTAAAGCAGCTGTTACATTTCTCATTTCATATTTTATGAAGTAGTCGGGTAGGCCCTGTCGTGCTTATGAAATACCAGGCTTTTATTTGAATCTTGTATCTTCAGAAGAAATCAAGATATCAAGGTGAAATAAAAACTTAAAAACGGCGACAAGAATGTTCCTTATAATAAACTGAGCATAAACTCTACAAATTTCCTAACTGTTCCACAGGGTATTGATAAATTAGGACCCAAATACATGGTTTCTTTTGTATAAATACAGGGTTTTCCTTTTAAGTTGGCCTATTAGACGTTTTAGAAGAACTAGTGAATATTTCGTTCTGAAATTTTAGGTGGAGCCTTGAGGATGAAGGAACTCTCCGTATAAAATATTTTCAAGTCGACAGTGTTGCCACGTCTATCTCAAACACATATCTTCTTTCTTATTTCAAATGGAACTACCTATATTTTCATTAATGTATCGATTCAATACCAAATTCTCAGTATAACATACTAAAAAAAATTTCCCTACCATGCACAGTTGCCAAGTTATGCACAAATTCTTGAAATTTTTGACATCTGCATTGCCAATTTGGAAATGCAATATCTCGATTATTTTCTATGCGAACGGAACCCAACTCAGCAGTCTCACAGTAAAGAAATCATGCATTCATGTGGTACAATCAGTATTTTGATACATCGTAAGGTTTTTTGAAGATATTGCTCCGAAAATGTGGAACTCAAAATTGAAATATTTCGAGATTTTCAAATGGCAACCCCACATTTATTTTACAGCATTCCATTCGAAATAAAAAATGAATGGCGTCCTTTTACACTTATTATTTATTTTGGATAGTTTTCGAATGAGATGAAAAATACTGAAATTCTTCAGTATTTCACCTAAAATTTCAGATCGCAATATTCACTAGTTCTCCAAAAACGTCTAACAGGCCAACTTAAAAGGAACACCCTGTATGTTATCAACATTTTTGGAAAATTTTTCTGAAGTTTCTTTAATACCAAAGAATTCATCTACAATTTGTCGTAAAAACAACTGAAATCAGTGAAAAATTACGAAAGTTCTTGGACCACGAACTTCAGCAAAATTTTAGATGGACGAATTTTTTTGTCGGTGAGAGCATTACATAACAACTTTTATTCTACTTTTTTGTCCGGAAATCTGCATTTATTGGGGGTATCCTATAATATTAGGGAAAGCTATGTCTTTTGTCTGGTGAGGAGATACTTCCATTTGGCATGGAAATGAAGGAAAAGGAGGTATTCGTAACCTAAATGTCGTAACAGAAATAAAATTCATTCAGTTATTTTCGTTGCTGGCAGACGTTCAAGATATTATGTTGATAGACAAATTAATATATGTATTTCCGATATAGAGCGAAAACAAGAAAGGAAATATTAGCGAACCTTTCGGCCCACACAAAAAAAATACACTCACAAGGAAAAAACTCGGCCACCTTAAGTCTTGCTCAAGTTTGTTGTCCAAAACTTTCGTTATTTTTCATAGATTTATGTAAATTGTTTCTACGTCCAATTGTACATAAATTATTTAGTCTTCGAACAAACTTCAGAAAAAATTTCTTAACATGTCGATAGCATACTTATACAGGGTGAAAAGAAACCATGTATTTGTAGCATAATTTCTCAACACCTTGTGGAAAATTTCGGGAAATTTGTATAGCATGTTTCAGTTTTTATTTCAGCTTGATATCTTGTTGTTGTTGATGTGTTGTCTCCTAGAGACTTGCACTCACTTATTCATCGTTTACTTTTCTAATTTTTCGCGTAGACAGTTGATTTTTGTTTCAAAATAAAGCTATAGAACATCTTGATGTGCCCATACTAAATTTTCGGCAAAAACTTTCAATTTCGTCAAGGGATCTATGTGTGTTTATAAAAACTCAGTCTTTTTTCTGAAAACGTATATCTTCGGAGAAAATCAAGATATCAAAATGAAATAAAAACTGAAAGCTGGCGAAAAGAATTATATCTGTAATAACTGAGCGTAAGCTCTACAAATTTCCCGAAAATTTCCACAGGGTGTTAAGAAATTAGGCCATACATTTTTTTCACCCTGTATAAATATGCTATCAACATTTTTGGAGAACTCTTCTGAAGTTTGTTCAGATACCAAAGATTTTGTCTACAATTGGGCATAGAAACAATTGAAATCGATTAAAATTACGGAAGTTCTTGGACAACTAACTTCAGCAAAATTTTAGGTGGCGGAGTTTTTTGTCAGTGAGTATATAAAAGGCAACCCTCGTAGATATTTGATCGACAACATGGCTCTGTAATGCGGAGTGATCGAAAAGGATGCCAAATCTCAACATTCAGTCTCCGGTTTGTGCTGGACCAACAGTCTAAAATATTTATAACTCGCTTAAAATATACGTTTGTGCGAAAAGATTCCAGACGTTTAAGTTTCAATCATGAATAATCAGGCATAAAATACAGACATTTTTTGGTCCTAAATATAAGTACGAACGAGGTTACTCGCATCAATGGTGAAATGGTAGTCTATGCGTTAAAAAAAAGATACTAGAGAAACGCAGATTTGGGGTCAACATCATTCGCGCGCAGGCGCAAATGAAACTTATTAATTGGAGCCTGCATAATTTCGCATTAAAAAAAATTGTTGAGAAGATTTTAAGACAGATTTCAATACATTGGATTCAATATGAAGAGAAAGTCTGACATAATATTGATTTTTTTCAATACTGAAACCCGTAAGATGATTTTTAATTTCACTTATTAAATTTTTAGCGCTCGTTTTACTCTAATGAGTGCTATATCGTTTTGCCCAAATGTCTCTTATTTGGAATTTCGAGTCCAAAATGGTCTGAGACGATAGGGTGAGACTTCCTGATGATGAATTCGTGGTCAAATTCGATTCGTGGGGCGTGGGGCTGTCCGTGAATAACAGAGATTATACGCGAGTAGCGTACTATACTTTATCCACGACTACTGAATATATTTCTTGAAGATTTTAACATTTGGCGACCGCGACAAGAACCTTCTATGACAAGCGTGGAAAAAGTCAAGTTGACACATGAGAAATTTTTGGAGTACTGGACATTGTATATTTTTTAATAAAAAAAGCTTAAATTGATATAATGAAAGTAGATTTGGCCTTGGATTGACAAGGTATAGTCCGTTCACGAAAGGTTGAGCCGTCGGTTGGCCATGGAAATTTGGCATATTCCACTGTGTATATTAAATTTTTAGGTTATGTTGTTTATTTTCTTGCCAGATTGATACGCAATGTTGTCAATATTGCATAGAGTTCTCTGATAACTCGCAAGCTCGGCGGACGAGACCGGGTACATTCGGCAACGTTGACTTTATTTTACATTATGACAGTAAATACTGCCAACTTATGATAAATAAACAAACGCCTACCTTGCGCTCAAACTTTCGTGAATGAACTATATGTCCATATTTGTTAGTTGGAGTACTTTAGAATACTGAAGAAATATCATATAAAGAATATTATATCAAAGCTAAATCTATGAAGCATCTGACAGCAGTGAATTATAATCTCAATATTCCCTGGTGATTAATAGGTATTATTAAGGCCGAGCACAGAGACGTACAATGGACGGATTTTACAATAGTCGTGGATAAAAACTTTTGAAAATGATTGCAAATTATGTGTTTTATTTAATTTTAACAAAACGCGCAATTTCAAAACACCCTTTAGGATTTACAGGAAAAATAAGGGCGTAGGTAAAATGTTGCCACTTTATTTACATCCACGTCAGGCAATCGATAATCGATTTCTCATAACTTTTCAATGAATAATTTAACTGTGAACCGTATAAAATAAATGGTGATCTTTGTTTACACAGATACATAAAAAAATATAGGGCGTGTTAAAGTTGAATAATATTGTTGACCTATTAATTCGAGAACATAATCGTATCAATTTCATTTATGTAGGCCAAGTGTGTATTTAAAGCGTGATAAAAACTCAATATAAATAAAACGGTAACGGATAATCTTAAATACACAAATCTTTACGATAAAAATGTGGTGAAATATTTCATATTCATCGAATGATACGGAATACTTATTCGAAGAATAAGATTTCTGTGTTCAAAAAACATGGTTCTCTGTAGAAAATTATTGAAATATTTATTGATTTTTGAAAATATAGATTCAGGAATTATGTAGAGTCCGTTCACGAAAGTTTGAGCCGTCGGTTGGTCATGACATTTGGCATATTCCACTGTGTATATTAAAATTTTAGGTTATGTTTTTTATTTTCTTGTCAGATTAATACATAATGTTATCAATATAACATAGAGTTCTCTGATAACTCGGAAGATGGTCGGACGAGGCCGGGTACATTCGGCAACGTTTACTTTATTTTACGTTATGACACCAAATACTGCCAACTTCAGATAAATAAACAGACGCCTACTATGCGCTCAAACTTTCGTGAACGGACTATATGAATAATAGAAATAATAACAGTTGCTAATAACAGATAAGATATAATTCTAGTAAAGAAAATGGAGAATAGAGCAATCCTTATAGACGAAGCCATCCCAAATAACAACAATCTACGCCAAAAATACGATGAGAAAATATCGAAATCTAGAACTTCAGATCAGACAGCAGTGTGGAATGACCAGCACCAGAACCATTCATATTTTCATATCGACCACAGGAGTTATTCCTAAAAGTCTCAAGTCCAACCTCAAGGAGCAAGATTTGGTAGAAAATCTTTGCAAAGTTATGCGAAAAGCAGTACTTCTCGGTACTGTCCGAACAGTAAGGAAGTTTGTAGGTCACGATGGACAATAATTGCAAGACCGACTATCAGGCCATCAACTGAGAGATCCAGGACCAAGAAACGAAGGTCGAATGACCCAAAGACAGGAGAAGAACACCTCAGACTCCTCAGAGCTCAATCTCCCTGATACATGCTATCCGGGATGAGTGAATATTCCCCTAAGCAGGCAGTCTGATAGCCTATCGCTAGGGGGTGTGCGAAATTACACCTTTTCTACGCTAATAGGCTCAATTTGATAATAATAATGATAATAATAGAGTGACTGAACAAATAAACAACTTAAGAAATTACTTCGTAGACAAGTCAAACACATCGGACTTACATAAGATTCTGATTGAAGCAGATAGTTCAACACCTCTTCTACTAAGCGAGCACCCTCATGAAAACACCATACAGACGGATAGTGATAAAATTCAAAAATGGAGAGAAAAGAACCTGCATGGAAGACACCTGAAAGAGGTCACCCAGGAACATGTCGACATTCCTGCGTCGAACTACTGGCTGGCTTTTGGAAGATTGTTTCCTGAAACAGAAGGTTTCCTCCTTGCCATTCAAGATCAAGAAGTGCAAACTAAAAACTATCAGAAATATATCATGAAGGATAGGAGCCTCACCGGCGATAAATGCCGTTAAGGATTCCAAATATCAGAAAAAATCAAACATATTACAGGAGGCTGTCAAATGTTTGCTGGAAATGAATATAAGAGTCGACATTATACAGTTTGTAAAATACTTCATCAGGAACTCGCCATCCAACTGAAGATTCTGCAGTCCGAACCAATTCCATATTGTAAGTACCAGCCTGAAGTAATACTGAAGAACCACCATTACAGGCTAACTGGGATCACACAGTACTTACAAATTTAACAGTTGCTAATAACAGACCAGACATAATTCTAATGAAGAAAAAAGAGAAGAGAGCAATACTTATAGACGTAGACATCCCAAATAACAACAACGTCAAAAATATGCTGAAAAAATATCGAAATAACGAGAGCTTGAACTTCAGATCAGAAGGCAGTGGGGAATGTCTAGTACCAGAACCATTCCCATTCTCATATCAACCACAGGAATTATTCCTAAGAGCCTCAAGTCCAACCTCAAGGAGCTAGATTTGGATGAGAACCTTTCAAAGTAATGCAAAAAGCAGTACTTCTCGATACTGCTAGAAAGGTAAGGAAGTTTGTAAGTCACGATGGACACCAGGAACAACCATGGAGGGAAACAATGCAAGACCAAGTACCACGACATCAACCCAGAAATCTAGGACCAAGCAACGAAGGACATACAACCCAGGACCCAGGAGGACAAGAAGAACACCGAACACCTCATAGCTCAATCCCCCTGATACTTGCTATCCGGGATGAGTGAATGTTCCCCTTAGGGAGTGTGATAGCCGATCGCTAGGGGGTTTCAGAAATCACACCCTTTCTATAGTCCGTTCACGAAACTTTGAGCCGTCGGTTGGCCATGACAATTTGGCATATTCCACTGTGTATATTAAAATTTTAGGTTATGTTGTTTATTTTCTTGTCAGATTGATACGCAATGTTGTCAATATAACATAGAGTTCTCTGATAACTCGCAAGCTCATCGGACGAGGCCGGGTACATTCGGCAACGTTGACTTTATTTTACGTTATGACAGCAAATACTGCCAACTTCAGATAAATAAACAAACGCCTACTATGCGCTCAAATTTTCGTGAACGGACTACTCGCTAATAGTGCCTATGAGCAAACCGTATTCTGTAACGAATTCCTATTTATTCAACCGAAATGACGACTTCATATTGGTAGAGGCAGGAAAATGGCTGACTCTAAAAATTAGAAACACGATACTTATTGCTCCTATCGTTGGAATAATTCGTTGGTATTTCCTTTCAAAGATATGACTGATGGTGTTTATGAGTACGATTGGGAGCTATATCTCTAGCTTCTTTCAGATACGATCGAATGAATGATGACCTAGCTATTTCATTCAATCTGACTCGTATTTCATTCATATCTTTCGTGTACAGGGTGTCCGAGGGCCAATTTTATTAAAAACTGCATGGTGAAAACCACACGTGAATATCTGTGATCGTTTCATAGTTACCGGGTGTTTCTCGAAAATGTGCATTTTTGAAATAGTGATGTAACTTTTCTTCTCATCGAAATTTTCTTTTCTGCGAAAACATTTCCTAGTTTCACGTAGAATCCAATGAAGTTAATTATGTTCTTCGTTAATTGACATTTCATCACATTTTGGTCATGAAACTATATATTTTTTACATTTTAATAAAGCTTCAAAGTACAATTCCAAATATAGGGTATACTCAATATTTTTCTGAGGCAATGCTTACTTTTGTTAAACATAAGAATTTGAAAGCTAAATATCCCAAACATTGCTCTAGGCAATAATATCCAGTGTGCTTTATATTTGGAATTGTTATTTCAAGCTTAATTGAAATGTGAAAAATATCTAAATTTTGTAAAAACGGCGAGACAGGGTTTTTTCAGGCCCGCCGCTAGCTGTCTGAGCGCCCGCGTGCAAGTACTGTTATGCCGCCCCCAATAGAGCGCTACATGCTAAATCAAGGGCGTATCCAATTCGGGGGAAAGTGCCAAGTTTTAGCGAGGGACCTGAACTGATCTTGAGTGAAAATCAAGGAAAGGGGGGGGTTAGATCGTTTCCATTCGAAGATTTAGTGTGAAAAACTCTTTCCTGGGGGGGGGGTTAATTACCCCCAGTACCCCCCCCCCGTAAATACTCCCCTGCGCTAAATATGCTGAGTCTTCAAAATGCAACTGATCCTAGGGGGTGTATTTTCGGACAAAGACCATCATTCTGTTTTTATCTTTATTTTCGTAATTCTCTCTTCAAAACCACGTACCTACCTAAACTCGGCTAGTAGAAAGGGCGCAATTTGGTAACAAATGGTTTTATGACATGCAATAATTGGCATAAACGATACGGCGATACTGAAAATATTCAACTACTACTGCTACTACCTGGTTGTGATATTTGGAAAAAGAACATCTGCAAATTTTTCTCGTAGAATATTCAACAAAATCAGAGATGCCGTAGGAACTTTCTGAATAGATGTTTCTTTCAGAAAATTTTTCCCGAGGGCGCAATTCGAAGTTCCGGGAGGGCAATTGATCGGATTATGTGAATTTTTTGATCTTGAAGTTTTACGCCATAACTGGATCTAGGCGTTCTCAGTATTTCACCGAGGGAGGGGGGCACCTGCGGAACTTCGGGGGGCGGCAGTGCCCCCCCCGGAAATATACCTGAAAGAAACACTGCAGTGAATTCACTGAATTCCGTGAATATACGGAAATTATCGATGTTGGCCGCCTATCCTTCCGATCCTTCAGAGAAAAAGTCTCTCTAAGGGGGATGGGGAGACCTTGACGCCCCCAATGTTGAACGGAGTTGGAGAAATTTCAAAGCAGTTGGCAAAGTTTCGATCGCATATGGCAAAATTTCTATGTTTCTATGACAGTTGGCAAAATTTTGAAGCAGTTGGAGTTGGACAACCGCCCCCCTTTTCTTTTCTCCCTGCTTACCACGTAGTTTGTCCCCTCCAAAAAAAATTTCAATTTCACTAGATTTGCCGCCCCCCTGGACGTGCCGCCCTTGTGCCGGGCACGCCTTGCACGCCCGCTTACGGCGGGCCTGGGTTTTTTCAACAGAGGTTTTTCCCTGAGCTCTGTTTTCGTACGTTGAATAATATGGACACCGTTTTGCACTTATAATCCAGTCGAATTGTGCTTTTAGCAGGAAAGTTTTGGGGTAGTTTTGATTTCTTTCATTTTTTATGTTTTTTGGGGTACTGAATCCGAATTTGAGGAATTTTGAATGGCCATGTTTTATAAAACATAAAATATAGCCATTCAAAATTTTTGTCCCTCAATTTCTCAGACAAAACGAAACCCATCGAACTGAAATGTTGCGGCCATATGCAAGATGGTTATAATAAACTTCATGCAAAATTGTGTGACCATAGTGTGAACAGAACCATAGAAAAAATTGAAATATTGAAAAGAAGAATCTTTATATTTTCATAACAAGATATCCGATTCGAATGAATTTTTTTGTGAATCGAGACTGATATACTGAATGTTCAAGCAAAATTTCAGGAGGATCGCATCATCGGAACTATAGAATTATTTTTTTTCATTTATTGAGTCATAGAAAATACCTCATTTTAAACTATAATTTGAGCCAGAACAGGTTGTCGCAGAACAAGGTGGGGTAGTACAATTTGTAGGAAATTTTATGTTCTTTCATTTTATATGGAAAGTTTTTTCACGAAAAGTTGATAGTTTCCGAGTAATAAGCAAAAAACCAAGAATGAGATTTTTAACCTTTTTTCTGTTTTTTTTTTCATGTTCCGTCACGAAATTTTGTTAGCAAACCTCTGATTCGGATTCAGCAACCCAAAAAAACATAAAAAATGGAAGATATCAAAACTACCCCAATATTTCCCACTAGGGGTTCATTTAAGCACAAATATACTGTACTATTACCAGAGCTATAAGAATTTTGTTTTAGTTAAATGTGTTAATTTGTGCGTTGACGGGATTAGTTCCGAAGTATGGGTTTAATATTGGTTGATTTTAATCAATTAATATTATTCTCTGCTTTCATTGTTTAATGTGTTTTATTAACTCTCGATTTCAAAAGAATTTATATATCATACATAAATATCAACCCAATTTGTTTCATTTCAATTGTTTCAACGTTCATAGCTTGACGACTGCGGATTTTCACATTCGAAATTTTCACGTAGAGAACCCGAGAGTGAAAGTCTAATTCAGAAGGATAATTCCCGCATTTATTTTGATGAACGAGGCAGTATTTCGAGTGGAAATCGATGCCCTTCTCGTGCTTCACCATCCCAGAAAAGTGCACGTTTCACTGCCAATTTGAGAGCCTGCAACGCATACGCTAAAGCTCTCTGACCGAGCGTAATGCGGATGATTTTTGCGTCCAGGGGTGCCGTCTCTTGAATCCTTTTCGCATTAAGTTATTCATACGTAATGCATGTAGATATACAGGGTGTCCCGGAAAATGTGGGAAATCTCTCGGATTCAGATATTAGTACATAAAAAATGCAGATGACAGGTTACCATAATTTTTTTCCTAGCGACCCTCCCTACGAAGATACAACCTCCTGAATGACGCCACTGGAAATCCATTTTAATGGAATACGTTTCGAACTACCCGATATTAAGGACTTCTTAAATTCCGCACTCAAATTTCAATTAGCTTATTTTTATGTTCTATCTGAATCCGAGAGATTTCCCATATTTTCCGGGACACCCTGTACCTTCGCTTGCAAAAAACCACAGCCACCTGAAAATTTGCTGAAGTTCGAGAACTTGTGATTTTTTATGAAATAAAAATTGAAAGATGGCGAAAAGAATGATCTTTGTGGTAAAAAAAAGTAATTTCGTGAACAGTTATATTTCTTTCACTATTAAATGGTCGTTTTTCCAGTCACAGAAAAAAATAGTGTATTATACACGGGAAAAACATTAGATTTTAGCTCTCGGCTTTTTGTCACTCCCGCTTTTCGTCGGGAGACAAACATAACCTCGAGATAAAATCTAATGCTTTTTTACCTTGTATAATAAATAACTATTTTTCTGTGACGGGAAAAAAATGTGACATTTTATATCTCTTGACAGGTCAAAAAATATGGCTTTTTACGAAATTACTTTTTTCCCTGTCAAAAAACTTAATCTCTATGTAGCCGGGGAAAAAAGTAATCACTTTTTTCCCGGGGAAAAATAGTAATTTCGTGAACAGTTATATTTCTTTCACTGTTAAATGGTCGTTTTTCCTATCACAGAAAAAATAGTGTATTATACATGGAAAAGTATTAGATTTTAGCTCTCGGCAACCTCGAGCTAAAATCTAATACTTTTTTCCCTTGTATAATAAATAACTATTTTTTCACCCTGTTTAAATATGCTATTAACATTTTTGTAAAACTTTTTTGAAGTTTGTTCTTATACCAAAGTATTTACCTACAATTTAGTGTAGAAACAATTGAAATCGTTGAAAAATTACGAATTTTCTCGGACAACAAACTTCAGCAAAATTTTAGATGGGCTAGTTTTTTACCGGTGTGTGTACTTCTCTTCCACAGGTTTTTGAGAGCTTTGTTAGGAGTGTAATGATTCATGTGGAATTGCCGAACCTTCCTTAACAGGATAGCCAACATAATTCGAAATTCTCAATCCTCCAACTATACAATAGTTATGCTGGATTCACAATAGACGTAACCATAAAACTCCCGCAACTTAAACGAAAAACGCAAAGTTGAACCAATGCAAATCATATGGAACTGTTCACAATAGGCTCTGTTATTTTTACGTTTACGTTGAGCTTATGGTAGTCCGTAATTCTAACGTTAATTTTAGAAATTTGTTCACATTCTGTGAGTTGTGAGCCCAATACGTCAAAATGACGTAAAAAGACAAGACAATAATAATAATAGTTTGGGGCCAGCGACAAGTTTGGGCATTTATATTGTATTTCAGTTGGGTGAGTATAATTTGAAACGCAAAGTAACAATTTGTTTAAGCTATGAAATCTTTTTAGTCTATAATTTGCTACTGCGCCCAAAGTCCATTCTGAACACCATTACGTTTACGGACAAAGTACGTTTACGTGTTCGTTATGGTTACGTCCATTGTGAATCAGCACTTATTTATGTACCAAGTGCGTTATATGGATCCTAACGCCCGGAGGGAAACATTCGGCTCGAGGGCCTTTGGCCCGAGGGATGAATGTTGCCCGATGGGCGTTAGGATCTAATAACGCTCGTGGTGCATACAAGATTTTATTTTTCACGAATATATCATTTAATTATGATAAAATTCGTTTGCTCCTATGATTTTTTTTCCATTTAACTTCAGTAGTAACCATGGCATTTGGTAATATTTTGAAGTTCGTTATTGCTGTCATCATTTAATTAAGTGAATGTCATTACTGTTTTCGTTGTGAGCGGGCGTTATGATCCATAATGCCCGCTAAAATGCCCACGGGCATAATGAGTGTATTTATAGCAATCGTTTCTAAGGTAAAATAAACATATAATGTACAAGTGAAAAATAAAAAACCATAAAAACTTCTCACGTAGCAAAAAACACCCCGCTTTATGAAACGAAAACAAGCTGACTTCAAATCCAATAAAATATCACCTGGGTATGGGTAAGCAAACAATAGAACGAAAAGACGCACCTGAATCCATAAGGAAATACGAGGATGACATCATCGTGACCTTACCGATTTATCCCTGAACATATATAACCTTATCCCGAGGGATTGTTCCACCACGAATGACCTACAACACGGGAACTTCAGCCCAGCTTATTATCCAGGCATTTGGCAGAGCCATTTCGACATTTTAACTGCTAAATCAATGCCAACGTTGTTCTTGGCCTTTCGTAAGTTGTAACACACCAAACTTGTAAATTGTAACATTTCGTACAATCAACAAGATTGACCTCAGACTTAGACTGAAGAAAGAGTCTTCTTCAGTCTAATAATACACTGCGCAAAAAAAATTTACGCACATTTTGGAAATCGCAAATTTAATCTTCAACTGAAGGTGTTCTCAATGATAATTATTTTAATCAGAATTATGCATGCATATATTATCCACTTTCAACGTTTTTCTTCAATGCAGATGTTTTTTCCCAGCAGGAAGAAAAAAAGATGAGATTATCAGATTTTGAAAGTATCGGCTCCATTCTGAAATCAGTTTGTTCTCGATCAATTCTAGTGATCAATTGTAGTTTTTGTTTCGTTTGATTTTCTACACTCGATCGCTATGCAACGCGAAACACGCAATTTGACCCAAGAGGAATGTGCCCAAGCGGTAGTTTTGCGAGAAGAAGGGTGGACATACACAAGAATTGCAGAAAGGTTTGGAGTTTCCCATACAAGTGTGTCCAGAATGTTGCAGCGATTCAGGGAGACAGGTATGAATGTCCGAAGACCAGGGGGTAACAACTGCCATTCAAGAACGTTACTTGAGAGTTTATTCGTTGAGACAACGGTTTGCAACCGATCGCCTCCTTCAAAATCAGCTTGTGCAAACTCATTGGGTGCAAATTAGCACTTAGACATAAGAAATCGCCTCAGAGAATATGATTTAAGGCCTCGTGTCGCGGCAAGAGGTCCAGCTCCTACCCCAGCCCATCGAAGGGCGCGTTTGGATGTTGCGAGAGAGCATATCCATTGGGAAGAGGCTGATTGGGAAAGAGTTCTCTTCACAGATGACTCCAGATTCTGCCTCTACCAATGTGATCGACGGAGAGCTATGAATGTTGATGGGTATATAAGGAACATTCTTGAAGAGCATGTAGTGCCATTTGCCTCATACATTGGTGAAAATTTCATTTACATATATGGACGATAATGCCAGACCCCATCGTGTGCGCATCGTTCAGGAGTACCTTGAAGAGGTTGAAGTCTCTCGAAAAGAATGGCCAGCAGAAGTCCAGATCTCAATCCGATTGAGCAGGTTTGGAACAACCTCAATAGAAGGTTGAGAAGTTCAGAAAATCATCCAGCTACTCTAAATGACTTAGGAATCCAACTCAGAGAAATCTGGGAAGGATTAGATCAGAACATTTTAAGATCACTCATTTTGAGTATGAACCGTCGTTGCCGAGCTGTAATTAACGCAAGGGGTGGAAATACCAAGTATTAAATCACTTAACAGCATTCCAGTATTTTGAAAATTGATTATTTCTCTTCTTTAATATAAGATTCGGTGAAATCCTGAATTTTTCTTCCATTTAATGTGTCTTGTTTCGTTCAAAACCTTCCCGAGACAACATCAAAAATAATTTTTTTGTACAACTGTCAAAAAAACTTGACTTTTCTTCATCACTATGGATGCGTAAAATATTACTTTTTTTCACCGTTAAAAAAAGTCTTTTTTTCACCGTTAAAAAAAGTCTTTTTTTCACCGTTAAAAAAGTCTTTTTTTCACTGCTGATATCTAAAATTAGAACAACTTAAAAATAATGAATATTTCGATTACAACTAATTTCACAAAATTATGATTGTATCTGTACCTTATAAAGTAAATTAGTTTCGTCATCAGCATCTCTGAGAAATTTATTGATATTATCCCTCCATAACACCAATTTTGAAAAATTCCTTATATCAATATTTTCCTTGACATTCGATGTTTTTTTTAACATTGAGCTCCATAACTTGGAAGGTTTAAAAATTTTTTATTTTTTCTCGAAATAGCATGTGAGCACATTTTCAGAAACCTTTTTTACGTTGTTCTTGTTGCGCCATTCTCGAAATTGGTTATATGTTTTGTCATATTATTAGCTTCGATTTGGCTGGTAACATATAAGATACAATTGTATTTGCTTCCTCAGCCATATCTGCGGGGGTATCACTACCACTATCATGTTCAACATTCATCTTCTTTAAAATAATTCGAAATTGAAACAACTACGAGCAAATACTGTCAAAGATTCAAACAATTTCAACAAACTGTTTCTATAGTTACGACACAGAACGATCACTGGATTCATTTAAATATTGTACTGAAAGCATTATCTTCAATGATTATACGTATTTCAGACGATGTAAATTCACATTCACAGTTGTACAAAAAATGTTGTTTGTATTTCGTGCGTACAAAATTCGTGTTTTCATGGCACATTCGAGTGAATTTTTGGCTTCGACCTGCGGTCTCGGCCAAAATTGACACTCTCATGTGCCATGAAAAAAACACTCATTTTACGCACTTAATACAAAAATAACTATTTTATCCTTAGTTGAATTCAGTCGGATCGGAACTACGAAAATGCAAATCAGGTCTGAAAACTAACACAAATTTTGCAATTGTAACACCTGGAACATCATTGAACAATGGCTCTATTGTTTCCTGTTGGAAATAGTGAAATACTATACCATCTGCGAATGCAACTCGCAAAACTCTGTTATTGAAACGATAACATTGTTTTTTTCTGTTGGAAGTGCAGCGTCAACCTTTTCTCACGTGTAAGTGGTCAGGATTTCGAATGAATACGATATTGATTTGAAGTTTGATGCGCCAAGCGAAATGCTTTGGAATTCTTATCCTTTGCAACTTGATCCCTGTTATTGTGAGGCAATACTACGCCATTTTTCACCTGAATTAGGTTTCTTTTCAACATTCATTAAGAATGTTTTGAAGGAGTAGTAGGTCAAGGGTTATTAAATGGATTGTTCAGCGAAATAACCCTCTTCATCTGGGAAATAAGGGTGGGCCATTTGAAAGACTCAGGCAATAAAATCAAAACGATTTGAAATTTCGCCATATTAATTTTTTGCTGCGAAGTACAATTTTTTCAGTTGAAAATGAAATATTACATATTTTAAAATGAAAGTTCAACGATTTTCTTGAAAGATGTTCTCATAATGAAAAGAAACACGAAGGGTTTATGTAAGACATATTTGAGCGCTCGTTCTACTCAAACGAGTGCTACATATATCGTTTAGCCCAAATGTCTGTAGTTTTTTTATTTTGAGATGAAAATGGTCTCAAACGATAGGGTTAGACTTCCTGATGACGAATCCTGCTTGGGGCCGTCCGTTAGCACAATAACTTCCGAAGGGATTGTACTAGAAACTTGAAATTTTCAGGATGAATTCGAATCCCAAATGGCTCGGTAGAGTTCGTTAACCAGCCAAATCGAACGGGGTTCCATAAAATATCATTCAAAATTTTTGTTCCTCAATATCTCGGAAAATACGAAATCAATCTGAATGAAATGTTACGGCCAAATGGAAGATGTTGATAACAAGCCTCATGCAAGAATTTATGACCATAGTGTGAACAGAACCATAGAAAATTCAATTGGAATATTTAAAAAAAACTTCATATTTCCATAAAAAGATATCCGATTCGAGTGAAATTTTTTGTGAATGGAGATCGATATTCTGAATGTTCATCCAAAATTTCGTGACCATAGTATTAACAGAACCATAGAAAATTCAATTGGAATATTGAAAAGAAGAATCTTTATATTTCCATAACAGGATATCCGATTCGAGTGAAATTTCTTTTGTGAATGTAAACTGATAAACTGAATTTTCATGTAAAACTTTGTGACCATAGTGTTAATAGAATCATTGAAAATTCAATTGGAATATTGAAAGAAAAATCTTTTCATTTCCATAACAGAATATTCGATTCAAGTGAAATTAATTTTGTGAATCAAAACTGATATACTGAATGTTTATGCGAAATTTCAAGAGGATCGCATTATCAGACCCATAGAATTTAAGTTTTTTCAATTTATATTTTTTACATAACTCAGTTGGCCCATTTTGAAAGCTTGTCTGAATGGCCAAAGTTGCCGTGGACACATAAAGGAAGAAGAAGAAGATATTTTTTACATATTTCATTTTCTGAATAATTTCCAGAATATAATTCCGATTGAGGTGAGATTCTGCGTTTATACAGGGTGTCCCGTAATTAGACCGACAAACTTCAAGTGGACATTGTAGATCGTATTTTAGACAGATTCGACCCAAATCATATAATGCAAAATTGCTTCGTTAAGGAGCTAGTGCCCTTTGAAGATGACGTCCTGTCCACACTTTTTGCCACATATTCGCAAAACGGAGTCACATAAATTGCTGAAAGTTTACATATTGACTAATATCAAAAATACGCATCGATTAGATTGAGTGCATTTCTTTCATGTCAAGCACAATCAAGTAAAATATATTCAAAACAAAAGTGAACATTGAGTACTTAGTGAAAAGAGAGAAAATTTCAAATCTATTTTTTTCAGAAATGGTGCATCTGGGCGTTATTATACAGTAGCATCTTTTTTCAAGAAAAAACATCAGAGTTTATGAATATGACATAAATCTCGCGAAATAATGAAAGTTAAAAAAGTTTTAACTAAAAATACCCTTCGACACCCCTCCCTTCCCCCCAAATGATACGATTATGCTTGACATGAAAGAAATGCACTCAATCTAATGGATGCGTATTTTAATATTAGTCAATATGTGATCTTTCAGCACTTTATGTGACTCCGTTTTGCGAATATGTGGCAAAAAGTGTGGACAGGACGTCATCTTCAAAGGACACTAGCTCCTTAACGAAGCAATTTTGCATTATATGATTTGGGTCGAATCTGTCTAAAATACGATCTATAATGTCCACTAGAAGTTTGTCGGTCTAATTACGGGACACCCTGTATAGTAATAGTCTCGTTGCCCCACCAATGAACGAGCGCTCAAAAGCTCCTGCTCAGGGCTTTTCTTTTTTTTTTTTTAATTTTTTTTTACTTGGACAGGCCGCCACCTGGTGATTTCCCCAATGTTGTTCAGGAAGCCTGAATGAATACAATTACACCAAAATCTGTCCGAAATCTTTACTTTTTCTCACGAGTCACGACGCAACAAATCTATTCTACTTGGACCATAAACAAATAAACGGATGGACAGGGCGTC
>CM024244.1:51180584-51267198 GCA_013421045.1 Propylea japonica | reverse complement strand
GGCCGGGTACATTCGTCAACGTTGACTTTATTTTACGTTATGGACAGCAAATACTGCCAACTTCAGATAAATAAACAACGCCGCTATGCGCTCAAACTTTCATAATTCATATCATGTGGTTCTATGGTCGATAATCTGCGAGTTTTCATAGAACTGGGTCTATTGTTAACAAATACTAAGGGAAAAACGGTGTTGCCAACTCACCAGAAAGAACAGTTTAAAAGAGAACTGTGTTAGTATAATGTCTCCATTACCTGGGATACCAGTAGCTTGATATATCCTTATTAGCAGTTTAAGCACGATATGAGCGAACGAATAGGAATTTTATGATGGCGATCTTACATTGAACCATGCTAATAAGGGTTTAATTCGTTCTTTTTGTGGCAGAGAAAAAGGACAATGTAGATTTAGTAGACCATAGAAGAAATTAATCGAACTGAGGTCATTATCTGTCAAAAGGAGTCCAAACATAGAAATGTATTTCGCAAATGACAACTTTTCAATTTGGGAATGATTGGTGAATGTTGATTCATTTTTGACTTTGTTCAACTTCGTCTTGGTTATTGAGTGAGCAAGAGAAAAAGTTCATTTCTGGCAATTTTGCATCTGTCAGACCCCACAATGTAAAGTAGCAGGTGTGCCATTATTACAAATAGCTGTCCATCGAAGTTGCAAACGGTATAACAATGGGTCTACCTATGTATACCTGAACAATTCAAAGGAAGAAGTATTTTGAAGTTACATTCACCGACAGAAAAACGTGACCACCTAAAATTTCGCTGAACTTCGTTGTCCAAGAACTTTCGCAATTTTTTTCCGATTTCAATTGTTTCTATGGCAAATTATAGATAAATTATTTGTTAAGCCAGATTCCTCAATGGAAATAGTATTTGTCTCGATAATGCAACCAAAAAATGAATTTATCAAACGAAAATAAAGAGAGACTATCTGATGGATGAATCAATAAACCAAACATCTGAATGCAGTATTTGTTTATTGTATATTATCCGCATAATGAACCCCTGAGGCAAGGCCGCGTTTATCTAGAATTAATTACAAATTCTTTTCTTAGAAATGCACAGTTATCGACCCAAGATAAATATTTATTCATGATTGCCTACCACAACGGTCATCTAACGATTCTTCTGTGTTATCACCGATTACTCCATGGTAAATTCATGGAATACGAAGAAATCCTTGAGACCACTGAAGTTGCATATATGACATATCTGACAGATGATATGTCGACCTCGCCTCTATGATTCATCCACAGACACACTGTCAGAGTACCGCCTTGCCGTATTCTTGTCGCAAATTGAGAGTTCGATATAACGTAAGATAGGAGCGCAGAACAATGGTACAGGTTGAGAATCCTGTTGGCCATTAAGACCCACCTCTGCGAGTGTATGCATATGTATTATTATCAGTTGACCTCGAGGTCAAAGCGGGCCTGGGTTCTCTCTAATGGTTCCGGTTTTCGTGTAGGGGAATCGTTGCCACCACTTGTGGCGGACCTGGAACCAGTGTTGCCACAACCCTGGCGGCTGCCAAATTCCTGGTTGTTTTACAAAGACGAAAATGTAACGGTTGGCTTGGTGCCCCTTGAACTTGAACGTGTGGAGATGTTACAGCGCGCTTGTTTATAGAAGAACAGATATATAGTCCGTTTCACTAAAGATTGAGCCGTCGGTTGGCCATGGAAAATTGACATATTCCACTGTGTATATTGAAATTTTAGGTTATGTTGTTTATTTTCTTGTCATATTGATACGCAATGTTGTCAATATTGCATAGAGTTCTCTGATAACTCGGAAGCTCGTCGGACGAGGCCGGTTACATTCGGCAACGTTGACTTTATTTTTCTCTATGACAGCAATACTGCCAACTTCAGATAAATAAACAAACGCCTACTGTGAGCCTAAACTTTCATGAACGGACAAATGACCTGTCAGTGGTATGAAACATTCGGTTGGACTTATCCGAATCATTCATGTTTGGACTTTCGGCTCAGTTTTTTTGGTTTTTTCATCTGTTTATGTTTCTTTCTCAAGAACTAATAGTTCTAAATCGTTTAGACTTGATCAGATTATTATGTAAGATTTATACACTCAACGACAAGAAACTAACCCACCTGAAATTTTGCTGAAGTTTTATTCAAGAACTTTCATAATTTTCGCCGATTTCAATTGGTTCTACGACAAGTTGTAGATAAACACTACGGTATTAAAACGAACCTCTGAAAATGTTGACACCATATTAATACAGGTCCCAAAGCGACTATAAAGTGGTCTTACTTCTACACACCATGTGGAACAACTCACTAGACGAAATTGAATGTTTTGCCTGAAATTTAGTGTGGGCATATCAAATGTTCTCAAGCTTTATTTTAAAACAAAAATCAAGTCTTTACGTGAAACATCCGTGAAGTAAATGATGAATTAGTATGCAGTTCTCGAGGGAAGGAAAAAGTTATACTTCCCTTTAAGAGAGCTTGGCGTGCTTATAAAATTCCAGACTATTATTGGAAAACGTGTATCTTCAAAGAAAATCAAGATATCAAGATAAAATAATACTGAAAATGGCGAAAAAATGGTCTTTGTAGCACTCTCAGCGTGAACTCTTGAAATGTTCCACAGGGTGTTAGAAATGAGGCAACAAATAGATGATATTTTTCCATCCTGTGTATTATGCTTTCAAAATTTTTGGAAATCTTTTCTGAAGTTTGTTTTAATATCAAAGAATTTATCTACAAGTTGGCGTAGAATCAATTCAAATTTGTCGAAAATTAGGAAAGTTTAGAACTACAAACTTCGGCAAAATTTCTGGTTGTCAAGTTCTTTGTCAGTGAGTGTATTTTCCATCAGCCACGAAGTTATATATGAACATTTTATAAAATAACTCCAAAAAGCGGTGTGATGCTTTCGCATTTCACAGAACGAAGCACCAATAATAATTCGTATCCCGATTGTTCATTTCAGTTTATTATCTAGCGTGTTCATTATAATTGTCAGCGGGATAACAATTCGAAGAACCGTGGTGCCATTCGAGTCAATTGAATCAAATTCTTCGCTCATCTTTACGGACAACGGAATGTCAAAATGGAACACGACCACTTAAACATCTATGAATCCATCCATCATCGAAACGATTGCAAATTGTTCTGTGACATTTATCGTGCCTTCTATGTTAATTGTTGGCCGTATCAATAAAACCGACCCCGCCTAGAAAGCCTCGTTCGTTCTTTATACCGTGTGGTGGTCCATAGAGTATCGGCGAGCTCGCGAATGTGGGAATTCAGATTATATCGAACTGTCAATGATTCCGTTTGGATAGAATCGAATACGAGTATGCCACGCTAAAGGTCAGATCATTTGTTTCGTTTCTCCATGTGGTGATGTGGAACTCTATTGGCGATAATCGTGATCATAGAGCGTTTTCTATGGTTACACCAGCCGTTTGTGTTCCAGTTATATCGGTTTGTTTCTTTTCTTTTACAGGGTGTCTGTAAACAAATGCGAGGGACTTTGGGAGATGATTCCTCGATGAAAATTAGCAGGGGTTGTTCATATAATTTTTATTCGAAACCGACCCCCCTTCCAAAATACAGCTCTTTGGAAAACAGTTTTAAATTTTTTTACGGCCGAGTCATAAACTAAACATATAGTCTGTTCACGAAAGTTTGAGGGCATAGTAGGCGTTTGTTCATTTATCTGAAGTTGGCAGTATTTGCTCTCATAACGTAGAATAAAGTCAAAGTTGCCAAATGTACCCGGCCTCGTCCGACGATCAGCGAGTTATCAGAGAACTCTAACCAATATTGACAACATTGCGTATCAATCTAACAAAAAAAAATAAATAAAATAACCTAAAATTTTAATATACACAGTGGAATATGCCAAATTTCCATGGCCAACCGACGGCTCAAACTTTTGTGAACGGACTATAATATGAATCACTAAGTAAATGTTACTCACACATTTTTTTAGATATCATAACTTGAAAATAACAACACCCTATGATTTTCGTTCAGAAATTATTTTCGTGGGATATATTTTCGAAAAATAAAATTCTTCTATGGTTTCTCATTCAATTCTGGAAAAAAAGTCTCCTGCGAAATTTCGATACAGTCGATACTTCTCTCGGAAAAAATAAAAACTTACAAGCAGTTATGATCACTGTTCATTCCATTCATCGTATAAGTGTTCCATAGGATGAATATTCTAAGATATTATATGTCTATGACAGGAGATGAAGATGTTCTATAAATCTTTCTGAAGGTTTAATTACTAATTTCCAGAAGAAATTTATATTCGTAATATTTTAATTTACAAATAGGACTTTCTTTCGATTGAAGCATAGTTGACAAAACCAATTTTGAGCATAAAAAATATCTTAGAATATTCATTCTATGGAACATACTATGAAATGGATTGAACATGATCATAACTGCTTGTAATTTTTTATTTTTTCCGAGAAAAGTATCGACTGTATCGAAATTTTGCAGATGACTTTTTGAATTGAATGGGAACCATAAGAGAATTTTATTTTTCGGAAGTCTATCCCACGAAACAATTTCTGAAGGAAAATCATAAGGGGTTGTTATTTTCAACCCTTAATAATAAAGTTATGGGATCAAAAAAAATTGTGTAGTTAACATCTACTTAATGAATCATATTATGTAAAGTCCATTCACGAAAGGTTGAGCAGTCGGTTGGCCATGGAAATTTGGCATATTCCACTGTGTATATTAAAATTTAGGTTATGTTAATTATTTTCTTGTCAGATTGATCCGCAATGTTGTCAATAATGCATAGAGTTGCCTGACAACTCCCAAGCTCGTCGGACGAGGTCTGGTACATTGGCAACGTTGACCTTATTTACGTTATGACAGCAAATACTGCCAACTTCAAATAAATAAAGAAACGCCCACTATGTGCTCAACCTTTCGTGAACGGACTATACCTATAGTTTCACGACTTAGTGTTTTTTAGGACTCCTCGAAAAAAATAAAAACCGTCAACTCGTCATCGCTTTCCAAAGGCTGAATCTTTGAAGGGACATCGATTTCGAAAAAAAATTATATGAACTACCCTATTTATTTTCATCGAGGAATCATCTCCCTTAGTCCCTCGCATTTGTTTACAGACACCCTGTATACCGACGGCGGATTGACATAAATCTTTTCGATGTAAAAATTGCTTGAGTAGATTTTTTATACCGTTACAGTGTTCATAGAAATCATTGTTGATCTGACGATTCCTTTCTTTTCTGTTGTTTCCCATACGTTGCGACAGATATTTCATTGTTATTGATTTATTTTTATTTTTTTATGTGAAGGTCGTCGTCTTTGATTAATACCATTTTTAATATCCTGTTACCTTTGCGACAATTCCAATAATGGCGGTATTTGACTCAAACCGGATCTTTTGACGTCTGCAACCTGAAGAAAAAAGTAGTCATTTGCATATGAAAACATGAGAAATCATAGAAATGAATGGCTTTGATCATTATGTAAGCAAAAGATTGTATGCATTAATTATGAATAAAGCATATAGAGTTGCTCAGTCAAATGAATGATAAGATTTTTATTGAGAATGATATTATTTATTACATGCAAATAACCCGAAATTTAAGTTTTCTAACAAAATGAGAAAATAGTAAAGGGTTTTCCAATAAGAGGTGTTATTTTGAATAGCCCGCTATTTCGGTAGATGTCACGTTTGAAGCTCTAATTTTTTGACATTTGACAAGTAGAACCTACGCCATTAATAAAAATGGTACGATACACACATCAAGAACGCATTAAAATGATTAAAATTCACTATAAAAATGGTGAAAATTTGGCAGAGACGGTTCGTAAAACTCGAAATTTTGGGTCGTCGTGAAGCACCTTGTCGGACCGCAATAAAGAAATTGGTCGAAAAATTTGAGCTGATGGAACAAGTTAGTGATGTGAAGAATGAAACCCGTGCGGTTTATGGTCCGGCGGAGTCATTGGACCTTACTTTTTCGAAAATGAGCTGGAGCAACATTACGGTGAATGGATTGCGCTATCGATAGATGATTAATGATTTTTTATGGCCGAAATTGGATAGTATTGATCTGAACGACGTTTTACTTTCAACACGATGGCGCTACGTACCACACAAGCAACGAAATCATTGATCTTTTGCGGAAAAAGTTGCCGGAACGTGTCAGCTCTCGAAGAGGTGATCACAATTTGGCCACCGAGATCTTGTGATTTAACACCTTGCGACTTCTTCCTTTGGGGCCACGTGAAAGAGAAGGTCTACGCCAATAGCCCAGCGTCGATTCAAGACCTCAAAGATGGAATTCGTGAGGCTATCGAGAACATAGGCCAGCCACTTTGCGATTTGGATATGGAAAATATCATTAAAAGGATATGGTTCTGTAAGCGTGGCCGTGGTGGTCATTTGCATGATGTTATTTTCCACTATCAACGGCATAGCTCCTTCTTTATAATGAAATAAACATCTAATCATTTATATTGAAAATGGCATTTCCTTTGAATATCAAAATAACACATCTTATTGGAAAAACCCTCTTATGTACTTTCTGTGGTCATGACAAGTAACTGAGAGCTTGTTTTCAGCTCTTTTTAAAGTCCCATTCCAACACCTGAAATAACAGAAAGGGCGTTTTCAAATATCAAACTTTTGTTTATCGACCGCTTGTATAAACAGAAGAGCATCGCCGAACGCAGTCAAACCAGTCCCGTTTAACTCTTCGTCCTTTCGGAATCTCGAGAACTCTAATTTTCGGTCCCAGAATAACAAAAAAGAAAACTTTATAAATCGACTCTGTGTTCCTTTTTTCACGTCGAAATAACCTCAAAACAATCCGACCTACGATTAAATATCTCAAACATCTCTCAGTCGGAGGTATATTTTTCTAAAAAACTTGTGCCACTTTCGGATATTGCTTTCATCTCTCGGACTTTGGCAATCGAGGAGGTTTTTGTGCACGACAATCGCCATTTTGACAAAGTGCCTCGACGAATTTCTGAGAGTGATTCACTTCTTCGGTTTGAGTGTCAATAAATCGAACACACTTCAATCATCGGGAAAGAATTTCATGCATACCACTCTACTTTTGTTTTTCTCATGTTGGCCAACGTTCACTCTCGATGTCGATGAAAGCATTCCAGGTACGATAATGTTCATATTTTCTTAAGAATCTTTAGGCGTTTTCAGATACTTACTCGGGTTAACTCGATTCCTAACCTTCGCGTTACGGTGCTATTAACTCGATCACTGACCCAGGTTGATCTATCGTAACCCTACACGAGAGCAGGGTCGTAGAGTCACCGCATGCGCACTACAGTTCGATTTTGTATTTGAAAAAGGCAGGAATAAGTCTTTTACTCTTCTCCTAGTAATTTCATATATTAAATTTCCCAAAAATTATGGAAAGAGAAGAGAATTTGGCTCAGTGTAAAATGAGTGGTTACGTGAGCCAAGAAAATAATGTGAAACAACTCCTTCATAACTTTGTATGCAGATCTTTCTGCGTTAAAGCTAAAACCTTCTAACATCTTCAATATAGGTACTCAAAATAACATTGAACACGCGGAGGCACAACAGAAATTATGAGAAAGATTTTACAGAATCCAATGAATCCAAGCAAAGTTAGAGACAATTAGTAAATAAACTAGAACTGAAAACATAAATTTTCTACTTTAACAAAGATACTAAAAATAACATTAAACATGGAGGGATTACACCAGAAATTATAAGAATATTTTACAAAAGTCAATAATTGCAAGAAAAGCTAGAGAAAATCCGAAAATAAACTGGGACTGAGAAAATAAATCCATAAAATATTTAGTTATGTTATTGATACGACTGTCACTTCAAACCCTAAACCTGATGTGTTCGTAAACACAGAACCCGGGTCCGTGATCCGAGTAGATCCGTCACGTGACCCCATGGATCGAGTTAGTAACCCTGAGTAAATTTCTGAGAACGCCTTTTTACGTTCATGTTCAGCTGACACGTCAAGAAAAACGTACACTGATTTCCATTGCTTCTACAACCAATTATAAATAAATTCTTTGAAACGAACAGAAAAGTTTTCCAAAAATTATGATAGCATTATAATACCGGACCAAAAAAAATCCATGTATTTGTACATGATATGATATTTAAAGAATCAATTTATCTATAGTCCGTTCACTAAAGTTTGAGCGCATAGTAAGCGTTTGTTTATTTATCTGAAGTTGGCAGATTTGCTGTCATAACGTAAAATGAAGTCAACGTTGCTTAATGTACCCGGCCTCGTCCGACGAGGCTCCGAGTTGTCAGAGAACTCTATGCAATATTAACAACATTGCATATCAATCTGACAAAAAAATAAATAGCATAACCTAAAATTTTAATATACGCAGTGGAATATGCCAAATTGTCATGGCCAACCGACGGCTCAAACTCACGTGAACGGACTCTACAATATATCGAAGAAATAGTTAAAATCGATGAAAAATTCCGAAAATTCTGGGGCAACCAACTTCATAAAAATTTTAGCTGGCCGAGTTTTTTTCCCTGTGAGTGTATATTCCTCCGAGGCTAAATCTGTGACAGATATACGCTTCATGGTTCTATATTTCGAAATTTTGAACGCACCAGTGTCATAGAAAATTGAATTGCACTTCAAAGAACCATGAAATAACATCATGTCATAAAATTTTATTGAGGGAAGCGCAGTACAGAGATCATATTTCGCATTTACACCTGTGTTCAAACAAATTTCATGAATTATTATCTTAATATCACACTCACCGTCGTAATTTTCATGTTATTTGTTCATTTGACGAGTAAAAGGCTCAGTTCATGGGAATGTCATTACCTTCCTAGAACCGGTAACCACAAAAAGCAGTCTATTAGACGAGAAGTCGACTATTATGTGGGATTGTAATCTCTACTATTAACCACATAATGTCATTAAAGTGCCGAAATCGGATTCGAACATTCTCTTGACTTCATAGAGAGAGTTTCGATATACAAGTGGTACACCAATTAAAGGTTATGTGCCTATACATATAAATCTATATTCTATAGGCATCTGAAAATAAGAATGCAGCGCCACGGTGAGCATTCGTAGAATTATTAATATTGACATGGAAGGATTTGGTTGGATTGTTTGTGTGTATATCTGCTTCATTAAAGGACCCCGCACATTTCTTATGGAAATTGGCTCCCGGTGGATTTGGCTGAAAATTTGATATGATGTTCTACTAATCCTTCTGATCAAATGTCTTCACAGTCACGAAGCTGAAAAATGCATACTTTTTTAGCGATTTTTTTTATCCATTATGGCTTACGTATTACCGTTCACACAGAAATGTTTGAGATATTTCGTAATTATTGAAAGCAGATTGTGTCAATTCTGTCATTGTGACATCACATAGAAAATATTTCAAAATATTTTTGAACCCTTTACGACGCCAAAATACAGCTTTAGTGAACCTGAACCATGGCATTATAATTGTTATTGCATTGAATTGAGATGCCCCGACACGTTCATTTGATGGTTTTCTGCGAAAACATGAATAAATAAAACGAAAAATATATTTTTTCTGTGACGGGAAAAAAAGTGACATTGTATGTCTCTTGACAGGTCACAAAGTATGACTATAGACTATAACTGTCTTCGAAATTCCTTTTTTCCCTGTCAAAAGCCGGGAAAAAGTGAGTACTTTTTTCCCGGCTACATAGAGAATCATTTTTTTGACAGGGAAAAAAGGAATTTCGTAGACAGTTATATTTCTTTCACTATTAAATGGCCGTTCTTCCTGTCACAGAAAAAAAATGTGTATTATACACGGAAAATATTAGATTTTAGCTCTCGGCTTTTTGTCTCCCTCCGCTACGCGAGCTAAAATCTGATACTTTTTTCCCTTGTATAATAAATAACTATTTAATGTGACATTTTATATCTCTTGACAGGTCACAAAGTATGACTTTTTACGAAATTACTTTTTTCCCTGTCAAAAAAATGATTCTCTATGTACCGGGAAAAAAGTACTCACTTTTTTCCCGGGCAAAAAAGTAATTTCGTGGACAGTTATATTTCTTTCACGATTAAATGGTCGTTTTTCCTCTCACAGAAAAAATAGTGTATTATACACGGGAAAATATTAGATTTTAGCTCTCGGCTTTTTGTCTCCCTCCGCTTCGCGTCGGGAGACAACACAACCTCGAGCTAAAATCTAATACTTTTTTCCCTTGTATAATAAATTACTTTTTAAGGAAGCCATAATGGATAAAAAAACGATAAAAACTCCTAGAAGTATGCATTTTTCAGCCTTGTGACTGTGGAGACATTTGATAACAAGGATTAGTAGAACATCATATCAAATTTTGGATTTTTCATCAATGTATCGAAATTTCAGAAATCTATAGTGAACGAGTGTATTTCTGTGTATATTATATGTTTATTTTATGTGAAGACGGTGGGTGTCATCATTTCTTTCAATTTATTCCAGCCATAATGAAAGATGAATTCGTTTGAAAGGCTGTTGAGTAAATCAAGCAAAACAAATTTGTTTTTTGAGCAGTTGAATTAGTTTCATTTTTTTATATTCAAACAGTACATACTTACAAGAGCATTCTTTAGTGGGTTTTTTCTCTGTTTAGACTTCCTTGTCTCAACCTTTCAGTTCTACTACTTGAACTAGAATATTCCGGTTTTTCCTCCTTTTTGGTAGTAAATTCAAGGGGAAGGTTTCTGGTAGGCACAGCAGAATTTATCAAAACTACATCTGTTATGAACTGGGACCTGTTAACGATTAACCCCCATGACACTAATATAGGTAACCTACAAGTTTTCTGTAATCCGTATACTCACCTCGATAAAAATAATCGTCATCTACAAAATGCAAGAAGCAAACTTTCATATTTCCTGTGGCTGGTTTAAAGAATTTAAGTTTCATTTGCCAGGCTTTTCGTCGATCCATCAACACTTTGTCACTTTACTCCTCGATTTCCCTTGTACCAAAACACCTAGCTGGAGGAAAGGCATGGACATGTATATTATTTGGAATAATTTTTTTTCTCACCAAGAACACTGAGGAACTGAACAATAGCGATTTGAATGAATTATACTCAAAATTATTAATAATGTTAAATAATCATAAGAATCGCAACAACACAATGCAAAATGAAGGAATCATGTCAATATTAAAGGTTACTCAGATCGTCACCAGAGGTCGTATCGCTTAGCTTGATATGCCCATAGTTCCCCGACATTTTGGGGTAGAAATAATCGAAATCAGTAAAAAATTACGAAAACTTCGACGAAACTTCAGGTGAGAGGTTTATTGTGCCTGTGATTGTATGAAATTTTTGTGTTGGGTTATGTTAAATATTTTTCAGATAACAGATAATGTTATGAAATGTAAAACTCAGTTATCATAATCTTTGTTGGTACTTTTCCACTATACAGACCGGATGTGTGTATGGTCGATGCTGAAAAAAAGTTTATGTGAACTCCCTGAATGAATTCATTAACATTTTCATTATAATTGTTCCTTATACTCGATAATAATAATTCATGTGAAATTGTAGTGTTTTAGTTGTAATAATAATAATAATAATAATACCCTTTATTTTCCTTATGTAACTGTTACAAATTTAGATCACAAATAAAAAGTACAAATAGGAAAAAAGGCGAGGTTCAGAGTAGAGAATGATCTCCCTCTGTTCTTCCACCTAACCCTTACAAGTCTCAGCAACAATAAATGAAACTGTAAACCCCCAAAATAATTCATATGCCCAATTCACACAAGAGTAACATTAACATGAAAACATAGACTCATACTGATCAGCTGTTTCTGCACTTGAGATAATTCAGAAGCTCCCTCTTAAACTTATTCAACTCAAAAGTTTGTAATTACTTCGGAATTATATAATTTCATTAATGTCTCCCCTTTATTCATGAAGGTCATTGAATCCCTTCCTTTAATGTCGTTTCGAAGCATAGAGTTTCGAGAAGTGTTGGATTGTAAATCAGAACAATAAAAAACTTAGGTAAATAGGCTCCAAGCTCGATATTAAGAAAATTAATTAGAGTGTCAGATTTACAAAGAAATAGAGATTCCTCTAGGAAATAAGGGGTTTTCCAATAAGAGGTGTTATTTTGAATAGCTCGCTATTTCGGTAGAAGTCACAATTGAAGCTGTCTTTTTTTGACATTTGACAAGTAGAAACAACGCCATTAATAAAAATGGAACGATACACGCTTCAAGTACGCATTGAAATCATTAAAATTCACTATAAAAATGGTGAAAATTTGGCAGAGACGGTTCGTAAAACTCGAACATTTTTGGGTCGTCGTGAAGCACCTTGTCGGACCGCAATAAGGAAATTGGTGGAAAAATTCGAGCTGTTGGGACAAGTTAGTGATGTGAAGAATAAAACCCGTGCACGTCGCTCAAGAACAGCCGAGAATATTGCTGCTGCAGCCGAAAGTGTTGAAGAAAACCAAGGTTTGTCCATTCCTCGTCGTTTTCTGGAATTAGACATTCCACTAACGTCATTACACCGTATTTGCGTAAAGATTTGGGTCTTAAGGCCTATAAAATTCAGTTAACACAAGAACTCAAGCCTATGTATGTCTCATCTTGATCTGAGGATCTTATTCATTTTCTATGAACCGTATCGATAAATTAAGAAAACAAAAAAAAAGATTTCTGTGTCAAATGAGATTTATTGAAGTGAAAGAACTCATCACCACGCCCGAAGAGGGGGCAAAAGTGCAACGTGCATTAATTAGAATTAACAATGTAAATGTACAAATTGTACGTGACTCTGTAACGGTCTTCTAGAGGAAGAAGAGTTCGAAGTAAATCTGTACGTAGATTTCTGTACGACGGTAACTGGGTACGGTACAGCCCAAGGCGTATCCATACAAAAGATTTCGATCTTACCCCATAAAGTAGACTCAGAACTCTTGTTGTTCGAAATGTGTGTCTCTATAGGTAGATATTTGCGTTGTAAATTAGCTTTGGACCATAGAATATGTGGATGTAACATTTTGTTGTCAATTATCCATATACCTGTTGTAATCTTACAACATGAATACACAATCTGAATAAAATTATCGTACTCACAAACCACAAAGATGCTACAAAAGTGTAGGCCAACGAAGTTTCAAATATCTAGCACCGAAAATTTTCAATATAATTCAAGAAGACCTGAGAAAACATTTTTTTAAAAATGGAAGCAAGCCCTGAGCAGGAGCTTCTGAGCGCTCGTTCTCTGGTGGAGCAATAGGACTATCATCTCAAAATTCTGTATATGACTTGAAATTGATACTTTATATATAAAGAATTAAAAAATTCAATTCTATGGTCACACTTGAAAATTAAAATAATTAAATTTTATTGTTCTGATGATGCGATCCTCTTGAAATTTGGCATGAACATTCAGTATATCAATCTTATACCAGGAATAAATTTCACTCAATTCAGATATCTTGTTATGAAAATATAATTTTTTTTTTCAATATTCAAATTGAATTTTCTATAGTTCGGATGATGCGATGATCTTCAAATTTTGCACAAACATTCAATATATAAATCTCAATTTCAAAAATAAATTTCATTTGATTCGGATATCTTGTTATGGAAATATAAAGCGTCTTCCTTTAATATTCCAATTGGAATTTCTATGGTTCTGATGATGCTATCCTCTTGAAATTTTGCATGAACATTCAGTATATCAGTCTCAACTTACAAAATGAATTTCATTTGAATCGGAAAGTTGGTTATGGAAATAAAAAATTCTTCTTTTCAATATTCCAATTGAATTTTCTATGGTTCTGTTAATACTATGGCCACAAAATTTTGCGAGAGGCTCACTATGAGCATCTGGCAAGTTGCTGCAAAATTTCATTCCGTTTGCCCTCGTTTTGTGTGAAATATTGAGGAACAAAAATTTTGAATGGCCACTTTTTATGGAACACCCTGTACGATTTTTCTGGTTAACGAACTCAACCGAGCTATTTGGGAGCTGAACACACCCTGAAAATTTCAAGTCTCTAGGACAATCCGTTCGAGAGTTATTGTGCTCACGGCCGGCCGGACGGCCGGCCCTACAGAATTTGATTTGACCTCATATTTTCCATCAGGGAGTCGAACCCTATCGTTTGAGACCATTTTCGGCTCAAAATTCGAAAATTACAGACATTTGGGCAAAACGATATAGCACTCGTCTAAGTAGAACGAGCGCTCAAAAAACGAATAAAAACCTTGATGAATTGCAATTTTGAACTAGTGAATAACAGTTGAAACACAGCATATGATTGAAGATCAATATATCAGTTGCTTAAAACTTAATTATGACAAACACCCCTATAGTCCATTCACGAAAGGTTGAGCGCATAGTAGGCGTTTGTTCATTTATCTGAAGTTGGCAGAATTTGCTGTCAAAACGTAAAATAAAGTCAACGTTGCCTCATGCGACGAGCTTGCGAGTTATCAGTGAACTCTATGCAATATTGACAACATTGCGTATCGATCTGACAAGAAAACCTAAAATTTCAGTATACACAGTGGAATATGTCAAATTTCATGGCCAACCGACGGCTCAACCTTTCGTGAACGGACTAAAACTTATTGTACACAATTTACTGGCCCGACTCTCAAAATTCACTTAGTCAAAAATAAATTATTACTGAGAAAGAACTAGACAAAAATATGGAGGAGTTGCACTGGTGCTCTCTTATTTTCCTGGTGTTCTTTGCTCACCTTCGTGTTGTTGATTTCTTTCTGTGGAATAGTTTTAGTTTCAGAATAACTACCGGTTCAATTGGCTTACCGTTCATCTGATCTATTGATTCAACTAACCGACCGTCCATCTGATATATCGGTTCAATTGACCTACCGTTCATTTGATCTACCGATTCAACTAACCTACCGTTCATATGATCTACCAGTTCGATTGACCTACCGTTCATCAGATCTACCAGTTCAATTGATCTAACGTTTCAACTAATCTACCTATTGAATTGATCTATTCAAAAAGGAGATCAGTGGGCTCACAATTTTCAGAATAATTATTAATTTAATGTCACGTACAGGTTGTAATATTTATATTAGATACCACTGTGATATGACTTGTTTATTTATCGAAATGAACTTTATTATTATCATTATCTATGAAACCATAGATTATTAACTCAATTGAAAAAATTATTCATTAATGGTTATTTAATCAACTAGGTTATTAAAGACAGCCACTAATGGTAGAGATATTTCAATGCGCGAGCGGAGCGAACGCGTTGATAGTTCGAGACCATTAGTCGCTCGATTAATAACCGAGTTGATTACAAGGTTTTTCCGACGATCTCAATATGAATTTTGTATGAATACTTGATTGAAATACATTCTCATTTAGCACAAGATTTATATTAGACATAATAAAATTTATATGTATCAATGTTCCAGTAGAGTTTTGACATTTCTTCTAGTGCTTCTGAATACCTTGTGTACGGTTGCCATGTGTATTGCTCATTAATATACCAAAAATTGTGCATTAAAATTGGTCATTAATAATCAATTTAGTACACATTGAAATCGCCTTTTATTCTGAGGTCGACGGGAATAATATTCACTTCTATCAAATCATAGAGTATAAACACAATTAAAAAAAATAATTCCCTAGATATATTTGCTGATATTTTTATTTTTAGATGCACATGCGAGGAAGGATACACTGGTCAGAACTGCGAGAGCGAGTACATCCCTTGCGATCCTAGTCCGTGCCTGAATGGTGGTCAATGTCATCAGAGGGACAAACACACTTACACCTGCGATTGCCCGACAGGTATGCCAACTTCCTCTTCTTTTTCCTCCGATGTTTACTTACCATATTTGACTAAACTATGCACACGAAGACGTACAGATATGTTTTCCCTAGGCAAATGTCTATTGGACCGATGGGTTGGGCACACTGTACAGGGTGAGCCAAATTCGACACTTTCGAAAGGAAAGTCCTATTTCTGAAAGAGATAGAAAAATACTGATGTCGAAGTCGAAGAACCAATTTTTTTAAGAAGTTAATAGTTAAAACAACAAGTGAATATCTGTGACTCTTTCATAGTTACCGGGTTTTTCTCGAAAATGTGCCTTTTCGAAATATGGCTGTCACTTTTCTTCTGATGTAAATTTTCTTTTTCTGCGAAAACATTATTTCAGGAACGTTTCACGTAGAATCCATTAACGTTGTTTTTTTCGCAAACTGACATTTCATCAAATTTTCCTACGAAATATTTTTACTTAAATGGGACACCTATGTATTTTTACTCATATCAATAGGGCTCGAAATAACAATTTTTAATAAATAGCCTAACTGATATGCTTACTTTTGTTAGACATACAAATTTGAAAGTTGAATATCTCAAGCATTGCTTCGGAAAAATATCAATTATGCTATATACAGGGTGTCCAGGAAAATGTGGGGAATCTCTCGGATTCAGATAGAACATAAAAAAATAAGATGACAAGTTCCCATAATTTTTTTTCTAGCGGCCCTCCCTACGAAGATACGACCTCCTAAATGATGCCACTGGAAATTCATTTAGTGGAATTAATTTCAATTACTTACTTCTTTCATTTTTTTTTCGAAAACGGTTCATTTTATAGACACTGAACAAGAGTACCTTTTCTTTAGCATAATGTTCAAGGTAACCAAATTTGTTTTTTTTTTAGTTAAAAATGTAAGCATTAAAATGTACAACCCAGTCCGCCCCTGGTAAACTGAACAAGCTAATTGAAATTTGAGTGCGGTGATTTAAGAGGTCCTCAATACTATTAATCATATCAAATTTTCATCAAATTATATCGAGTAGTTCGAAACTTATTCCACTAAAATGGATTTCCAGTGGCGTCATTTAGGAGGTCGTATCTTCGTAGGGAGGGCCGCTAGGAAAAAAAATTATAGGAACTTGTCATCTTATTTTTTTATGTTCTATGTGAATCCGAGAACTTTCCCACATTTTCCGGGACACCCTGTATATTTGGAATTGTTTTTGCAAGCTCCATTGAAGTGTGTAAAAATTCATAGGGTGCCCCAATTGAATAAAAATTTCATAAGAAAATCTGATGAAATGTCAATTTGCCAAAAACATAATTGACGTCATTTGATTCTACTTGAAAAGTAAGTACTCGAAATAATGTTTCCACAAAAAAGAAAATTTCACCAGAAGAAAAGTTAGCAGTAATGCACATTGTCGAGAAACGCCCAGTAACTGTACAACGGTCATAGATGTTCACGTGAGATAATCACCATTAAGTTTTCATGAAAATTATCCCTCAGACACAGACATCTATTTTTTCTATCTTTGTAATAAATAGAACGAAAACGAACCAGTATATTTTCTGGTTGACGTGAGAAGATGTGGAAAATATCGAAGAAAATCGTGTCATTTCGTCTTTTTGTGCTGACCCGAACACAGATATTTAATAAATTAATTCTGTGGCTGATGGCATAGAACAAAAAGCCAATAATCACAGCTTACCGTTGATGGAGATCCGAAGGAAGTAGAGAAAAAGTGGTACCCGTAATTTTTAGACGAACGTGGAATTAGAACTCCTGTTCGTCCAAAGTCACATGTATAACAGTAATTCTCGTTTAAAAGCGTTGTTGCAATGCGACATTTAGGTATCCGGTTCGAACGCAATCAATAAAAACAAACAGATTCTAGTACCTGAGACAATTAAAATAAACGATTAGACAAATTGTAATGGATTAGAATGCTCACGATGCAAACGGCTACACATGTTGTCCTGTCGACTACTAATTTATTAAGTAGCCGGCCGTATACCGAGGATTACCTGGAAAGATCAACGGATTCGAAAACATGCCTCTTCGCGAAATGTCGAACCGGCCGATCGTTGTTCAATTGCAAGAACTTTCCTTGCCGTTCGACGGTATTCTATGGTAACTTGAACGTTATTCTATGGATCTGTCACACGAAAGTTGGAACACATCTTGCATTTCTATGAAGCGAGTACAGGATTTCATCTAACTCTGTGGATCTGTCCATAGAATTTCTGTCTCACCCAGACATTAAGCCCGTTCGGCATTGACCTCCGCGAGCAGACGGATATTTTAGTCACGTGACCACAGATCGTACAGATTCATCTGTAATATCTGCGAATAAACGAACATTACAGAGCATCTGGCACATAACATACTGCTCTGTTCTACTTTCATAGATTATAAGATATTTCAAATATCACTATTTTGGGAAATATGCTCATCTTTTAACGATACTTTCACCCTTTTCGTAGCTCTTACGTAAAATCTCAATTGAATAATTAGATGCAAAGGCACTGAATGCAAAGGAAACGAGGAATGCAATATCTCTTCTGGTCGTTCACTACGGCGATAGTTGTACCGAAAGATCTTGATTAAATATACAAAAAGAAACGAGAAAGGAATATCTCCTCCTGCCCATTCATAACTACGATAGCTATATCGAAAATTTTTAATGAATTAATTAGGTTATTAATGGATAAATGAAAACAGAAGAATAAAAGTGCTGATAAGTATTAGAATTTTCTATCTATCGGTTGTCGGATCAGGAAACTCAACATAAAACAAAAAAATATATAAAAAACATAAAACTCTATAGATAAAATCGCTTTGCTCCGTCGAAATAGACCGAGCGAAAAGATCGACGTCCGATTGCTCAGATTTTTATGACGAACGCTCCAGATGTGTACTCCCCTCGATCCGGATGTAATAAACTAACGGTTCAGATCGATCCGACCAGTCCGATGTCGATGCCGAACGCCCCTATTGAGAAATCAGTCCATGAGCATAGAATCGAAAAGAGGTTATATCATAGATCTATAATTACTATGGATGCAGAATCACGTGACTTATTAGAAGATCGACCACTTGGATACATAAGAGAGAGAAAGACATATGCGATCTTATCGAAAAGAAAAGATATGAAGAAAGTTTGTGGGCAACTTGTCAAAATCATATGGAAGATGTAAACAAATATTTAGGCTTTGCTTTGCCCACAAAAAGTTGATGCGGTGAATATAATTAAAGTTATACTAATTTCTGAATTTAAGTCATATATTTTTTGATATATTTCATTTGGAATGATCTATTTGGTGTTTTTATCTACATTGATTTGACATTGCCCACAATAGCTCCATCACATTCGACCAAGTGACCTCTCTCTCTCGTGCGGTGTCCATTCTTATTAGGTCTATGGGTTATATTCAAATTCATATGTCAGTGGATGTGATGAATTCTCTACGCCGTTATTTACTAAGACCATTGGAACATAGATGTCACAGAACTGGTATAATTCCAATGTTAACGTTTAATATATTCCACATTTCGTATAAGACAAATTAAAATCAAATCAAAACGGCTGAAATGACCGGAAGTCGGTATGCGGACAAGAATATACGTTCTGTTCTCATCTTACGACCAACTTTTTCTGCTTCAATTAACATAACTGTCTCGGTTTATGACGCATGAGTCTCCACACAACGTGCATTAGGTTGTTTTTGCCACAAACCTGGTTTGAATTGGCATTTTACAATTGCCCAAGCCACATAAATTACTGAATTTAGTATATAATGAGCCAATGAGGTAATAACAAGCTTTTTCTGTTTGTAGCATATCATTTTTCCCCAATTTCGAGACAACCAATTTTCGAAATTTAAAGTTGGCATTCCTGCTGATTTTTTTCGACGAATTCGCACTTATTAACATAGCGCGGCCATCTCACTGGTTCCGAGAAGCATCTGGTGGTTTCTTTTTACAATCCGTTGTCCGGAGAATCCACATAATAGAGCCGGAAAGAAGCATTTAATATGAAACAGTTGTACCAACATTCCTGACCATAGACGGTGGGCATCGAATCGCATATCGAATTTATTGTTCTATAATGTGAAATACGCAGTAGTTCATACGTATCAGTGATTCGTATTGCGACAATAAATTGCAATTATATCATTTCTTCGAGTGAATAAATAGCTCTTGTCCATTCAATTTCTGTCTTCGGCGCTGTATCTGCCATCTTGCTAGACCGACATGGTAAGAAGATGGGTGATAAGTTGGTATGGCTATGACATCTTTGATTAGATAATATTGTTGGCAATTATTCAGTTCTTTGGTTCTTTTCAGCGATGTCAATTCGAAGGGTTCTATGAATCTTATTCGTGATGGTCAACCATAGAATTCCACCCAATCTTGATGTCATCAACTATTTTTCTATGGATTGAATTCAGAGTTGCCAACTATGAAAACCATCTCGTGCATAGAAAAACAATTATTCGAAATTAAAGTTTCTCTACGCTGCTCCGAATGAATAGTAGGAGAGCTGGCACGAATTTTTGGGTAGGTATTTGAGGCAAGCTGAAAACTGTCAGATGCCTCTCCTATTATATCCCAACTCGGGATTGCAGATCTGGCTGGTGAGTAGCGGGGCTAAATCAACCCCTACATTTTAATGGCCTGGCAGGTAGAAAGCCCTACCGAAATGATCTGTCTTTTTGGGAATCTTATTTTTTAGTTATAAGTAACACTCCATTAAAATTTCAAGCTGCCTCAAAAACATTTTCTATAATTTTTTGCAACATATTTTTGCACGCGTCTGGCAATGTTAAAACCCTGATTAAATTATTTGGCAGCTTGAAATTTTAATGGAGTGTTACTTATTACTAAAAAATGAGATTCCCAAAAAGACAGATCATTTCGGTAGGGCTTTCTACCTGCCAGGCCATTAAAAATGTAGGGTTGATGTAGCCCCGCTACTCACCAGCCAGGTCTGCAATCCCGAGTTGGTATATAATAAGAGAGTAATCTGACAAGTTTTCAGCTTGCCTCAAATACATACCCAAAAATTCGTGCGCAGCTCTCGGACTAGAAAAATATCTGCACAAAAAGTGCGATGGGACGTACTACAACCGATAATCACGAGAGATTTTCTTGGGCTCCTTCAAGTCGGCTATATCGAGAACTTTACATCGTCCAATTAAAATGGAATAATATGGGATTATCTGGCGTTCAGATCGGCAACCGTGCCTGTTAAATGCATTTATCAAGTGTCGAGACAGGAGGTGGTCGGTGATGATAATTGATACCTTCAACTCTTCGTCGGGCCTTGACACATAACGTTTTTCTCTTCATTTCACCAACAGGACTTAATAATGACCGATACATACTGCCCGATATTCCGCGCAGTTGCCGAGCACACCATTTAAAAAAAAAGAGAAATGTACACTTTTCTGTGGTGGCGAAAAGAACATAGGCGTTTTCGGATTCGGAAACTCACTCAGGGTTATATTAACTCGATCCATTGGGTCACGTGACGAATCTACTCGGATCACGGACCCGGGTTCTAAGGTTACGAACACATCAGGTTTAGAATTTGAAATAATAGTCGTATCCATAACATAACCAAATATTTTATGGATTTATTTTTTCAGTCCTAGTAAATTTTCGGATTGTCTCTAGCTTTGCTCGCATTTATTGGCTTCTGTAAAATATTTCTTATAATTTCTGGTATGCCCTTTCATGTTCAATGTTATTGAGTACCTATGTTAAGAAGTAGAGATTTTATTTTTTCAGTTCCACTACTTATTGTCTCTAGCTTTGCTTGGATTTATTGGCTTCTGTAAAATCTTACTTATAATTTCTGGTGTGCCCTCGCATGTTCAATGTTATCTTTGAATGCCTATGTTGAAGAAGTAAAGAAAGCTCCAGCTTTAGCGCAGAAAGATCTGCATACAAAGTTATAAAGATGTTTCACATAATTTTCTCTGCTCAATGAACCACATATTTACATTGAGCAAATTCTCTTCTCTTTCCATATTTTTTAGGAAAAGAATATATGACATTACTGAGAAAAGAGTAGAAGACTTATTTTCTACAAATTTGTAGATTAATGGCAAAACAATGTTAGCCATTTCTTAGAAGTTTTTAAGAAATGCAGAATCCCCCCAGAATATATTTCAATCGATAATGTTAGCCGTGCCAGCTAGTAGATAATACAAAAATCGAAACTCATAAAGTACAGTTCAAAACCATCGAAAACAGTAAGGATCAATTCCGCATAGAAATTACTGAACCATCGATCCAATGATGCCAACCTCATAGTCCTAAGCGTATGGTAATGCGAAAATGTACGCGCATAATGACATTCGTGTGCTCGAACTCGTCTTCATGCAGGGACGCAAACAGAACAAGACATATTGCGAAAGTGACGCTATAAATTCGAATTTATTGATGTAACTGTCCGACAATTTTATCTTATATAAATTTCAAGGCAGCCTGTTCATATTATTCCGAGAGATAAATTAAGCTCTGTGACCATCAACCCTAACTGGTTTCCAGTCTAGTCTAATAAATTCCAATTCGAACATCCTGCGGCGTGTAACACAAAACCGCAGCCTACTATTGTTTTGGACGAAATATTGGCGCGGGTATGTGCAGGACGTCCAAGTCGAGGTCACCTGTTGCTGCCTCGGAATTTCTCGAGAAATGACATGTAAGAAATATGGAACGCGCCTACCGATTCGATTCTATGCTCTTCGCTGAAAGACTAACATTGGCAACACTTCTCTGAAATTTTCGAAACATAGAAAATCAACAAAAATAACAAAGATCGTACACTGAAATCATCTAATTTTGTAGCGTTTTTTCTTCTGGGTATTTTGTTGATACAGGGTGAGTCTGGAGGAAGGGCAAAACTCCTGGAACTTATTGTAAGCATGAAAATGATTCAAAAATTCGGATGTCTTCATAAGATTCACGTATTGTCGAGATGGCAGTTTGAATACATCATTTTGTTATGATTATACGAGTTTATCGAATCTTTCAATCATTACTACTGATCGAGAAAATAACAATAAAAACCATTAATGAATATCACTAACCTGATTTTTTCGTGACAATTTATATTTTTTTGAGGGTTGCGAGAGAATCGTTTAATTTTTTTTTCTAAATCGTTAGCTTATACGACAAAACTACATAAGACTAGAAAATTATGTCAGTTGAACCGTTGAATTAACTTCATTTCATTATATTCAAACAGTACTTCTTCTCAAGAGCATTCTTCAGTGGGTTTTTTCTTTGTTTATACTTCCTTGTCTCAACCTTTCAGTTCTACTACTAGAACTAGAACATTCCGGTTGTTCCTCCTTTCTGGTAGTAAATCCAACAGGAAGATTTCTGGTAGGCACAGCAGTATTTTTCAAAAACTACCTCTGTTATGAGCTGAGATCTGTAAACGATTAACCTCACGATCTAATCTAACCTACAAGTCTTGTGTAATCCGTACTTACCTCGAGAAAAATAATCGTCATCTACAAAATGCAAGGAGCTAAGTTTCATATTTCCTGTGACTGGTTCACCGATTTTAAGTTTCATTTGCCAGGCTTTTCGTCGATCCATCAACACTTTGGTACTTTACTCTTCGATTTCTATTCTACCCAAACACGAAATTTATCCCTAACTTGAGGAAAGGCATGGAAATGTATATTATTTGGAATTCTTTTTTCTCAGGAAGAACTCGGAAGAACTGAACAGCAGCGATTTGAATGAATTATACTTAAAAAATTATTAATAATGTTAAATATTCACATAAATCACGACAACACAACGCAAAATGAAAGAATCATGTCAATATTAAAGGTTTACTCAGATCGTCACCAGAGGTGCATCGCTCAGCTTGATTTGCCTATAGACATCCATAACTCATCCTTAGGCCGGCCATCCACGTACAGTTGAAACTGTCAGTTTCGACTGAACAGTTAAAACTGTCAGTCGAAACTGTACGTGAGTGGGTATTTCAGTCTCAGTTCAACTCGAATTTTTCAACTGAACAGTTCAACTGAGAGAAATGAAATTGTTCATATTTTTAACTGAAAGGTTTAACTGAACTGACAGTGTGGGGGGGTTCAACTGTGGAGTTCTCAGTTAATTCGTGTCGAGCAAGGATGCGCATCACAATGTCGCGTAAACATAACAAGGCTATAGTCGATTTTATCCTCTTATTTTTCTCAATTTCGTGATATGTAATTGACGTTTTTAGACAAGAAACATGCTATTTTGTTTTCTAATTTTAAGTAGATCATTTTATTTAAGTTTCAGTTTGCTTTGTAACAATAAAAGCAGTTTTGTAATGATAATTGTTCCAATTCCTTCAATATCTGTAAATAGTATAAATTATCCAATACGCACATACCTGCATATACTTCCTCAACACTATGTACAAAGCTTTACAAGTTTCTGGTATTATTTTTCCGAGGGCTTGAGGAGATATTCTTGTAGAAAATTTCAGGCACTCATACGAGAGTCCTGTGGCTAAAAATCTCAGAGTAGCAGCTAATCTTTCATGTGGAGATTGCAGTTCTCATGACTGTATTTTTTCACAATTAAAGGAGAAACCAACAATAGTAATTTTTGGTACACTGTTTCAGTCATGCGCAAATAATGAGAAAATCTAATGGTTCTTCTCCTAATTCTCTCAATAAATTTATGTGTGAAGATAAATTTATTTTTTGTAGCCACTGCTTGCACCAGTGTTTATGCTTTCTCTTCTTTATTCTTGGTAAAATTGCAAAAATTAAACCGAGGACCGCCAGATCGTCGGACCTTCTCGAATCCATCATGGAACAAACTGAAGCTTTGAACTGCACGTGTGTGCACATTTCAGTTCACAGTTGAAACTGACAGTTTAACTGTTCAGTCGAAACTGACAGTTTCAACTGTACGTGGATGGCCGGCCTCAGAGTAGCAGCTAATCTTTCATGTGGAGATATTGCAGTTCTCATGACTGTATTTTTTTTCACAATTAAAGGAGAAACCAACAATAGTAATTTTTGGTACACTGTTTCAGTCATGCGCAAATAATTGAGAAAATCTAATGGTTCTTCTCCTAATTCTCTCAACAAATTTTTGTGTGAAGATAAATCCCTTTTTTTAGCCACTGCTTGCACCAGTGTTTTATGCTTTCTCTTCTTTATTCTTGGTAAAATTGCAAAAATTAAACCGAGGACCGCCAGGTCGTCGGACTTTCTCGAATCCATCATGGAACAAACTGAAGCTTTGAACTGCACGTGTGTGCACATCTCAGTTTACAGTTGAAACTGACAGTTTTAACTGTTCAGTCGAAACTGACAGTTTCAACTGTACGTGAATGGCCGGCCTTATACCGCTCTATGACAAGACCTCGCAGAACCACAGAAAAGGAGGTCGACTTAATCTCGCGATTTAAAACTGGTAATTATACCGTGTATCTGGTGGTACACAGGAAGACGAATTTCGGATGACGGATTCCTGTTTGGCGGAGCCGGGAAGTGAGCAAACCGCAGCCCGGACGACGTTTTAAGGATTGGTATCTCTCTTCGTTCGAGTCGGGAAGAGGATTCAAGAGAAACCGCTGCAGCGCGATAAGACCTGCGATGCGATATAGAAGTTTGCGTGGCTCGGCGTGGGCTGGCCAGATACCGTGGTGTAAAGCGCGCGGACCGTGGGAAAGTCGTTCTCTGTGCTCCAGATGGCCTACACCCGCGGCCCGCTGCTGATTGCAACAGTGCATAGTCCATTTAGCCTTGTTTAATGCTCATAAGAAACATACTGTACGTATCTGGTGGTTTCTCCAAGAAATGGAACGATGACATTTGATCCCTCGTATGTTTTTCTATGAGAATTTATACCGTGACGAAGCACAGAAGGATAATTATGTTTATCAAGGCTGGGATGTCTATGACTCTGATGTATTCGGCAAAATAAAACATATGCTTGTGGTTTTCGCAGTATATTTAGGTACAAATATCTCTATTGAGTTCGTAAATGGGTTAATTCAATCCAATGGTTCTTGAAGTAAACTAATCAAAGTCCATTTAGTGTTGTTTTATGCTAGTAAGAATCTCACTGTTTTCTTCGGAGAAAGAGTGACGTATCTGCTGATTTCCTCAAGAAATTGAACGTTGACAATGGATCCCTCTTATGTTTTTCTATGAGAATTTATACCGTGCCAAAGCACAGAAAGATAATTTATCAAGGTTGGGATGTCTATGACGGTTTTGTATACGCTGTTTGTATTCTGAAAGGAATATTCAACATATAGTCCGTTCACGAAAGGTTGAGCCGTCGGTTGGCCATGGAAATTAGGAATATTCCACTGTGTATATTAAAATTTAGGTTATGTTGTTCATTTTCTTTTCAGATTGATACGCAATGTTGTCAATATAACATAAGTCCTCTGATAACTCGGAAGCTCGTCGGACGAGGCCGGGTACATTCGGCAATGTTGACTTTATTTAACGTTATGACAGCAAATAGTGCCAACTTCAGACAAATAAACAAATTCCCACTTTGCGCTCAAACTCTCGTGAACGGACTATAGGCTTGTGGTTTTTGAGGGGAATTCAGGACTAAATATCTCGACTTAATGAGTTCATTCGGTCCAATCGTACACTGATTCGTGAATGATTTTTTCGTTTTTGGCACTCGGAGCTCTGTCGATTCAGTGGTAACAGAAAATGTTTTGCCAACTTACATTTTGACAGCTAAACACAATTTTTTTTTGCAAATTTCCATTAATTTCAATATAAGTTCGGTGAATAAATGCCTTCTGTACTTTATTCAATCTCTAATTTGATCTTTTTTATGATATTCAAAATCGAATCACTTGAAATTATCTGTTTCATTCGATAGTCCGTTCACGAAAGTTTGTTCATTTATCTGAAGTTGGCAGTACCTATTTACTGTCATAACCTAAGATAAATTAGGGTTATCAGAGAACTCTATGCAATAAAATTTTAATATACTCAGTGGTATATGTCAAATTGTCATGGCCAACCGACGGCTCAAACTTTCGCAAACAGACTATAATTCCAGAAGAATGAGAAGACGGTAAATTAATTTATGAAATTTCATTCTGTGTTCCGCCACATTTCGATCCAATTCTCTAAGATTATATCATAGAATGGTACAAAATGAAGAAATAATATTCAATGAAGGCTGGATTCAGCTTTTGCACGTATGAATTTACTCGACACTTGCTTGATAGGCCAATATAATTTTCAAGAGAACTGACTTCGGCCATCTTAGTCACAGATTTACATCGATACGAAATAAACCCCGGTACCAAACGTCGAAAGAATTCAAGAATCCAACCTGACCACATGTCGGCTGCCAAAACACCTCAAAAAACCAAACCGATATCGATCAATAACTGTAACAATCAAGTATAATTCGTTACATTCACAACCTCTTGATTGATTTCTGACAGAATCGGAGGTGAAAATACCATCACAATAAAGGCAGTAACATACGTGCATGAATCCCTTTCAACGCCGGATAATTAATAACTTAATTAATTCGAAAATATCCCGTCATTGTGTCATGAACAAAAGCCGCCTTTCCTGCATGAAATGTAATTGGTTTTCAACATCCATCTGTTAATTCCTTACGTCATATTATCTCCTATTGAGCTGACAACGTGGTTAAATTTGCGCCATTGTTGCGTTCGCAGGAGAAAGAGGAAGAAAAATCGCATCCGTGATGCATAGAATTCATTTCTATGCGTCTTAAACTCTCAGTATGACCATTCTTCGTTGGAACATTCTATGGTCGCTTGACGTTTTCGCATAGATTTATAATACTAACTATGGTCCGTTCACGAAAGGTTGAGCCTACGGTTGGCCATGGAAATTTGGCATATTCCACTGTGTATATTAAAATTTTAGGTTTTGTTGTTTATTTTCTTGTCAGATTGATATGCAATGTTGTCAATATTGCATAGAGTTCTCTGATAACTTGCAAGCTCACGGGTCGAGGCCGGGTACATTCGGCAACGTTGACTTTATTTTACGTTATGCCAACTTCAGAAAAATACCAACAAACGCCTACTATGCTCTCAAGCTTTCGTGAACGGACTGTAGATGGCGAACCTGTCAAAAATTATGAGGCAAACGGCGGCCATTTGCAGTTTAGGTTTTACTCGAGAGGTGTCAATTTTTCAACGAAAAAATTCGAGCACAGATAGCATAGAACATCAAAATATTCAAGTTCATTCCAAACTGCAAATGGCGGCCCTTGCTTCACTTTTTTCTACGTGACAGTTAGGAAGTTCGACGTCCAGTTAGTATTATAGGTCCATACTCTCAGTATGACCATTATAGTTGGAACATTCTACAGGGTCTCTATAAATGATTGTAACAGCGCAGTTGGCTTTGGATTATGCAAACCACAAAATTCTATGATCATGCTATGCTCTGATTGGTTTAGAGATTGGTATTCTGAAATCCAAAGCCAAACTGCGCTGTTACAATCATTTATAGAGACCCTGTATAATCGCTTGACGTATTCGCATAGATTTATAATACTAACTATAGTCCGTTCACGAAAGGTTGAGCCGTCGGTTGACCATAAAAATTTGACATATTCCACTGTGTATATTGAAATTTTCGGTTATTTTGTTTATTTTCTTGTCAGATTGATACGCAATGTTGTCAATATGCATAGAGGTCTTTGATAACTCGCAAGCTCGTCGGGCGAGGCCGGGTACATTCAGCAACGTTGACTTTATTTTACGTTATGACAGCAAATACTGCCAAGTTCAGATGAATAAACAAACGCCTACTATGCTCTCAAGCTTTCGTGAACGGACTGTAGATGGCGAACCTGTCAAAAATTTTGTGGCAAACGGCGGCCATTTGCAGTTTGGGTTGGACTTGAGAGGTGTCAATTTTTCAACGAAAAAAATTCGAGCATAGATGGCATAGAACATCAAAATATTCGAGTTTCATCCCAAACTGCAAATGGCGGCCCTTGCCTCACTTTTTTCTACGTGACAGTTAGGAAGTTCGACTCTCAGTATGATCATTTATAGTTGGAACATTCTATAATCGCTTGACGTATTCACATAGATTTATAATACTAACTATAGTCCGTTCACGAAAGGTTGAGCCGTCGGTTGGCCATGGAAATTTGGCATATTCCACTGTGTATATTGAAATTTTTGGTTATTTTGTTTATTTTCTTGTCAGATTGATACGCAATGTCGTCAATATTGCATAGAGGTCTTTGATAACTCGCAAGCTCGTCGGACGAGGCCGGATAAATTCGGCAACGTTGACTTTATTTTACGTCAAATACTGCCAACTTTAGATGAATGAACAAACGCCTACTATGCTCTCAAGCTTTCGTGAACGGACTGTAGATGGCGAACCTGTCAAAAATTTTGGGGCAAACGGCGGCCATTTGCAGTTTGGGTTGGACTTGAGAGGTGTCAATTTTTCAACGAAAGAAATTCGAACACAGATGGCATAGAACATCAAAATATTCGAGTTTCATCCCAACTACGAATGGCGGACCTTGCCTCACTTTTTTCTACGTTGACAGATAGGAATTTCGACGTCCAGTTAGTATTATAGGTCCATGCGTATTTGGCAGTAACTTAGAAAATTCTGTGCTTCTCAAATTCACTTACTTGTCAATCTCCATTAAGTTTAGCCTACAATTCTATGCATCTGACACCGTGTTTTACACATTCTGTAACCGCCTGGTCATATTGTTAACGGTCCAAATGTACAATATCGTATAGGTGTACAGCAACACATTGGTGAATGTTCACTCCATCGATTAGCTCTGCAATATTTCCCAGCATCGTGCAGTCTTTGAAGTTCTTTTTTGTCATCGATGATCTCTTTTATGTCATGCTTCTCGACTAAGGAAGAAGAACCTCCTTCTATCGTAATAATAATATCGAATTTGTGTTTCGTGATTTAGTTTGCACTTTCTCGTTCACAGCGGATTCACGAGGGACGTTCTTCCTATCGAAAATATTCCGCAATGACATAAATTGCAGTGATAAGACCATAGAAGATGTTTCGTTATACCCATGGACCTATTTATAATACTAACTGGACGTCGAGTATTTTGATGTTCTATGCCATATGTGCTGGAATTTTTTCGTTGAAAAATTGACACTTCTCAAACCCAAACTGCAAATGCCCGCCGTTTGCCTCAAATTTTCGACAAGTTCGCCATCTAGTTAGTATTATAAATCTATGGTTATACCGTGACGAATCATAGAGTACAATTATTTTATGTTTGTCAAGAATCTTCAGGGAGTAGTGGGAATACATACTGGGAATCATATAAAACAAAGAACTGTCACAATCGTCATTTTTTTGAGTTACCATTTCTTTTCATTATTAATGTAGAAATATATCGGGGAGAAGCGATTTAAAATGATAAGACAACGTTCGCAGTCCTTCACCGAGCAGTCGATGTCTGCATTGTGAACGTTTCTTAGCATTGTAATCCTTTGAAGAACTTGTAATAAAGAACATTTCCTGTCGCAGCGACAATAACTCTCTGAAAACAGTAAACCTCGACTGCGAGTAAAGTTCACGTCGAGATATTCGTTCAAACATGAATATCGGCGCTTTTTCAAAACCCCACGGCGCTGGCGCTGAACAATAAAGCCATTCATTCGGACGCCAACTATGACATGTATGTAGACATTTCGTTCTACAAGTGCTTTCTTGCATTCGCCGCTTCATGACTTCAATGCAAAGAAATTATGCTTCACGAGCACTTTTCCGAACGTAAATCTCATATTATCCTATTTCTTCTGAAAGCGGTCCATATGAAAAGAGAAATACATTAATAGTTATTTAATCAACTAGGTTATTAAAGACAGCGACTAATGGTCAAGATAATTTAATGCGTGAGCGAAGCGAACGCGTTAATAGTTCGAGACCATTAGTCGCTCTATTAATAGCCGAGTTGAATACGAGATTTTTCCGACGATTTCATTATGAATTGTGTATGAATTCTTGATTGAAATACATTCTCATTTTGCACAAGACTTACATTTGACATAATAAAATTTCTATGTATCTTTATTCCAGTAAAGTTTTGACATTTCTCGTAGTGCTCCTGAATAATTTGTGGTACTTTTGTAGCTCTACCGTAAAATCTCAATTATAGTAAATAACTAGGTGCAAAGGCACTGAATGCAAAGGAAAGGAGGGATGCAATATCCCCTTCTGGTCGTTCACTACGGTGTTAGTTGTACCGAAAGGTCCTAATTAATTACACGAAAAAGAAACGAGAAAGCAACATCTCCTCCTGCCCATTCATAACTCCGATAGCTATATCGAAAAATTTTAATGAATTATTTAGGTTTTTAATGAATAAATGAAATCAGAAGAATAAAAGTGTTGATAAGTATTGGAATTTTCCAATCTATTGGTTGTCGGAACAGGAAAATCAACATAAAACAAAAAATATATAAAAAACATAAAATTCTATGGATAAAATCGCTTTGATCCGTCGAAATAGACCGAGCGAGAAGTTCGAAATCCGATTGCTCAGATTTTTATGCCGAACGGTCCAGATGTGTACTCCCCTCAATCCGGATGTAATAAAGGAACGGTTCAGATCGATCCGACCAGTCCGATGCCGATGCCAAACGCTCCTACTATCTTATTAACCCGATGAAACTTCATAATTTTTTAGACAGTTGGTAAAATTTCGCGAAATGTCAACATACTCTATGACCACCAATAACCTCTTGAGTTCTCTACGATTGTCAACAATGAATCATCTTGTTACTGTGTTTCATTGAGAGCCATTAAAAGCGTCAGCATCTACATAAAATCAAAAATTTATACCCAATCACGTGAAACACTCGAATGTAATATATCTTGTCATATCATGACGCATAAACGAAATGATTGTTTATATTGTAGTTGAATAGCTTCTCATGCCCTAAAATGGCGGTAATATCAAAGATGTGGCCCATAGACAAAACAAATACACTCTAGGAAGGAGTGTTTAATTTCTATAATAAACTTAGCATAGGAATTTAACACGACGATTTATTCACGTCCAAGGCAGAGGACCAGAAGAAGATTAATGTTGATAGTACGGAATCTAACATGTTCGGTGTAGAAAGAATAAAATGGAATATATTAGTCTTTTGAAACATAATCCATTGAAGGAAGTATCATTGGATCATCGAGTTCGTGCCCTGTTTAGAGTTCATAGAGTTTGAATTTATAGAATTCGTGAACACATTGTTTCAAATTGCACAAACTGGTACTCGTTATATTTGTATTAACCAGAATATTACCTTATATGGATAGAAGCATGTTGACCATATTGTTCAATATCACTTCATCTGAATTCGTATATCCTCTTTTTCTATAACACCACTTTCAATTTTCGAGAAGAACTGATGGCAAAGGTTTAAAAAATCAGATTGAACGTTGTCTATTATAGGCAAATCAAGCTTAGCGATACGCCCTCTGGTGAAGATTTGATTAACCTTTAATATTGATATACAAATGAAAAGATTTTTCGTATCTACTCCAAATATCAATTTAATTGAATAGGTTGCTACATATGTTTCGACCCTCACAAATTTAGGGTCATCTTCAGGCTATTTGAGACAGGAAAACAACATAACCAGTATAACTAGAGCACTAGAAAGATAGGTATGCCAGACAGGCTGACTGGGTCCAACCATAGACTCGAAAATTACAGATGGTAATGTCAATTTCTCAGTTATTGTGCTCTATTGTTAGTTTCGTGTTTTTTTTGAAGAATAGTTAATAGAAAGTATTGATTATTTATTCAAAACAATAAAGTTGGAGACTAGACAAGTTTATTCGATTACAGATTTCATTTCATTCGAATTGTTCTGTAATTTTCGAGTCTGTGGTTGGACCCAGCATGGCTGTCTGGTATACTCCCCTTTTCAGAGCCTTAGTATAACCAGTCGACGCATAGAAGAATATCATTTTTTTCTCTTGTTTCTGAAACCATAACAGTCAATCGAATGATAGAATTGTGACGCTAATCTTTCAACAACAATAGATACGCTTGTTTATGCACAATAGCTAACCAAACAGGATATTGTGATAGCAAAAGGATTGATTCGCTATTACAGGAATGATACAGACCACCATTGATAAGGTCCAGATCTAAGTAGACCGTGGGAATAAACCTCGAAAATTCTTCTTAATGAAAAGGACGATGGTATTTACGATTATCTTTGCCAAGTGTAGGCAGATGTACGAAAGTCTTATCACTGCAGCTGGCGTAATCTTGTGAGAAAATGATTACAAGTGTCGAGAATTATTTTTGGTATCTTACTCGAAAAATCTAAAGTCTAAAGTCCTGACGTGAAGTAAGAACTATGGGCGCTTTTGGCTGCCTTGGGAAAATAATGAGTCAAGTTTTTGACTGTACGAGTTCTGTTCAAAAGAAAACTCGAATTTTTAATTTTCGTTAGCTGTGTCTAGTCCGTTCACGAAAGTTTGAGCGCATAGCACTGGCGCAGCCAGGGGGGGGGCTTTGGGGCTGCAGCCCCCCCCCCCCCCAAAGATTAATCTCTTCGTTATATATTTCTTCTCTATTTTTTGCAACTTTCGTTAATCACTGTATCATCAAAAATTTTTCAGTTCAGCCCCCCCCCAAAATAAAATCCTGGCTGCGCCACTGGCGCATAGTAGGTGTTTGTTTATTTATCTGAAGTTGACAGTATTTGCTATCATAACGTAAAATAAAGTCAACGTTGCCGAATGTACCCGGCCTCGTCCTACGAGCTTTCGAGTTATCAGAGAACTCTATAAACAACATTGCATATCAATCTGACAAGAAAATAAACAACATAACCTACAATTTTAATATACACAGTGGAATTTATGCTAAATTGTCTTGGCCAACCGATGGCTCAAACTTTCGTGAACGGACTATAAGTTATCTCTGTAGGCACATTAAATTGTCGAAGTTTTTGTTATGTTGGTACACATATATTAACCAATGTTGGCATAAGAAGTCAATTTGGATAAGAATTCTGCTGTTGACAACTGAAAAGTTTAGTCACGTTTTTGTTTTCTTCGGTTTATGACTTTCGAAATGAATGGATCGAATAATACGTATTAAATTTTGTTTTACAAATGAGTTAAGTGCTCCAAAGGTCATGTTGATTGTTCCATAAGGCCACAGTGCCTCAACCACATATTTGATTAGATTTGGTCCCATCTGAACTGTAAAACCCAACGAAAAGAAAGCTTTTTTGTTTTTTTTCTTTTTCTTTCTCACCTCGGAGAATAATTGATTGGAATTCAATGTTATTTACGAGTTTTCCAATACATGTATAATGTCTCAAAGGATTGAATAAATTATTATTATTATTATAGAATCGAAAATAAATGCTGATGGGCATTTATTATTGTTTTCCAAATTTTAACTTCGATATAATCCTTGAAAGAGAACTAAAGGGTTTTTCAATAAGAGCTGTTATTTTGAATAGCCGGCAATTTCGGTAGATGTCACGTTTGAAGCTGTCATTTTTTGACATTTGACAAGTAGAAACTACGCCATTAATAAAAATGAAACGATACACGCTTCAAGAACGCATTGGAATCATTAAAATTTACTATAAAAATGGTGAAAATTTCGCAGAGACGGTTCGTAAAACTCGAACATTTTTGGGTCGTCCTGAAGCACCTTGTCAGACCGCAATAAGAAAATTTGTGGAAAAATTCGAGCTGTTGGGACAAGTTAGTGGTGTGAAGAATAAAACCCGTGCACGTCGCTCAAGAACAGCGAGAATATTGATGCTCTAGCCGAAAGTGATGAAGAAACCCCAGGTTTGTCCATTCCTCTTCGTTCTTTGGAATTAGGCATTCCACAAACGTTATTACACTGCATTCTGCATAGATTTGGGCCTTAAGGCTTATAAAGTTCAGTTAACACAAGAACTCAAGGCAGCCGATCATCAACATTGATCTTTCGCGGGAAAACTTTCCGGATCGTGTTATCTCTCGAAGAGGTGATCACAATTGGCCACCGAGATTTAACACCTTGCGATTTCTTCCTTTGAGGCCACGTGAAAAAGAAGGTCTACGCCAATAGCCCTGCTTCGATTCAAACCTCAAAGATGGAAGTCGTGAGCCTATCGAGGACATAGGGCAGCCACTTTGCGATTTGGTAAGGAAAATTTCATTAAAAGAATATTGTCCTGTAAGCGTGGTCGTGGTGGTCATTTGCCTGATGTTACTTCCCACTATTAACGGCATAGCTTCTTCTTTATAATGAAATAAACATCCGATCATTTATATTGAAAATGGCATTTTTCTCTGAATATAAAAATAACTAAACTAAATAATTATTGAAAAACCCTTAAGTCAAAAGGACAGAAATCATAGAATATTGTTGGTAGTCGTTCTTATTAAGCCTTTCGCACGCGGTTACAAACGAACTACTCGGCTTCGTATACATCATCTATGCGCTGCCGTTGAACACCGATATTTACCATAAGTACTTACAAGTACCACAGAAGCACAAATAACGTTATTTGCACTACGCCATCGAGCCAAGTTGCCGACTGTGAACGGGCGCCGATCTTTCAGATCCCATCGCCCATAGATATTACCGGCCGAGCATGGAATGTCAAGCATGGCGCGGGAACCACCCGGGGAGAGCACGCTTCTCTGGTTCTCTTGCAGTTCTATGTCGCAACAACAGTACGTTCTCGATGGTCCCGATTGGTTTTGTTCGCATAGATATACACCCACTAATTGCTCCACTTTTGTGCCATTATTGTATCTATGGTCGTCATGGAAATAATGGCGTTGGTTATCTTTGTTGCACAATCGATCGGTATGGTTTCTTCTATGGTTGTCATTCGGCTTAGATGTAATAGAGATCATAGGAATAATTACTCTTCCGCCTTTGTCGCAATTTGACACATATCCAATATTATTTGATTGAATTACCTAATCGAATTTATATTATCATTCAACGCAAAGATTAGGGAGAGAAAGATAGCTAACGCCCCTACAACTCTAGTACTAAAATCAGACTACGTTTTTTGGTTAATTGATTAATTCTGACACTTAGATGGCGCTGAAAAGGATAAATGTTTCAATACAGAAAACTGTTTTAATGTGCGCCAAATTCGAATTCAATTATTCCTACTACTATATTAAATTCAGACTCGAGTCAAGGAAAAACATCCTGATTGATAAAACAAAGTTAGTCCTTTGCTTCGTGATCAGGATGTTATTTTCATCTCCACATTGTTGAAAATGAATTGATATTAATGAAATGCGAAATTGTATTGCTATAGTTTTATTAGAAATCATTACTCACAAAAAATGTAATAATGAAATTGAATACACATCAATAATTTTCTTTCATATCAGTTATCGAATTATAAAAACAATAAAAAATAAACCACAATTCGAAGATGGAATTGAAAAACAATGAAAATTTCAACAGAACAGTTCTTATTCATTTGTTTTTATTCGATCTGTAGAAAAATGCTCACCGCACATTCTACAACAGCTGCTGAGATCAATATCTCTTCGCCCAGAAAATCTTTTCATTTGAGAGCACAGATATTAAAAAGCAATGAGAGACTGAGATACATGATACGAGTTTTAATACCTATATTTCCATTTTCTCAGGTTCAGGATTGGCCTTTTTATATTTTGCAGTTCATCACCATGCCATATACTCCGTAAACCATTTTGAATTTCAAAAGATGCACACACAAAATAGATAAACACAAACACAATACGAAACGCAACTAAAATGAAGCCACGAAGAGGTTACCCACGTGCAATCATGGCAATGTTTTCAAATGTTCTTGTTTTGCTCAAAATGGCCCCTACAATCTTTGATTTTACCCATTCTCCTGAATTTTAGTACTTAATCCTGACACATAGATGGCGCTAACATCATCGTAGTCGCTCCGTTTCCTATCTTTCTCTCCTTAATTTTCGATTCAAGGTTAAAGGATTATTTTTGAAGATGTAAGTTCATTTATTTCAATGTGGAAATCATAATCTCAGTTCAACAGCTTCCTCATAATGCACACATCAGTGTGTATGGCAGAAAACTAGTAAAACCATAGAAGATTATGCACAAAAAAGGTAGAGGCCAAGAAAAATAGAAATAAATCTTTCGAATGTCCTGAAAAACAAGATACATTTTTTGAATAATCCAGAAAAAGCCCCGTTCACTGCCTATGTGTCACCACTGCTAAGTTCAAAAGTGAAAAGGTTAATGGAGGAAAGACAATATTTCTCTCTATCCACCATTACTTCCCAATGACTATAATTAACAACGACCGCCAGTGCATTCTCTCCTTAGGCTCGCAATGCCAACGCATTCCGTGACTAGGAAATGGGGGTTTCTTCCTCCTCCCACAGAACCTACACTCGTCAGTGTCCGATAATCCCATCCTCAACAGATGCTTCCTGAGGCGACAGTGTCCTGTAAGAAAGCCAGTGAGGAGGTGTAATTGTTTCTTACCAAGATCCAGATATCTTTTGGATCTTGCTGTTTCAAAGTTTCGAAGGAACTTAGTGGAATGATTCATCCCTGGAAGATTCCGCCAGAGTTTTTCCCTCTCGGCTTTCTCCTTCTCCAGAAACTCCTTCTTATAGGTACATTTACCTATACCACAGAAGGGTTCTGGGCCAATGAGTGACATTCGTGCTCCCTCTTTGGCAAGTGTATTGGCCTCTTCGTTTCCTTTGATTCCCGAATGGCCCTGAACCCAGGGTAAAAAGACCTTTTTTTTCTTGCCTACCTCATTGAGTTATTTTCCGGCACTCCCAGATCATCTTTAAGTCGATGACGTAGGAGCTCAGTGCTTTAATAGCAGCATGACTATCTGATTGTATGGCTATATCGCACTTTTGATAGTTTCTTTCTAGATTTATATAATGACATTATTAAATAGCTGAGATTTCAGCTTGAAAGACGCTCATACAGAAGCCTAGCGACAGTGCACACTTGGTACTTGGCCCGTATATCCCAGCGTCAGCTCCTGCAATGTTTTGGAACCATCTGTATACCATTTTACGCTATTTTCGTTGAGGTTATAGTCGGTGTATTCCCGCTCCCATTCCTCTCTTTTACTCAGCAATGTCCTGAAGTTTTTATCAGTGCTTACCTTCTTCACAAGATTAAGGACAGAGGCCAAGAAAACATAGAAATAAATCTTTCGAATGTCCTGAAAAACATGATACATATTTCGAGTAACCCAGGAAAACCCATAGACAAACTAATAAAATAGATGAGCCACTCGTATATTCCGCGACATCTGTCGGAGGAGGAGACTAATACACGAAAAAATTATTTTCAATTTGATAGTTAGATGTCGTTGCATTCATGGAAGTCCTATCGAGCAAATAGTAAGTATGTAAAATCATTATTCTCAAAAAACCTTTGAATTGTCAACTGACACAAAGAGTGGTTTGACACGTTCTTTTTGAAATATAATAAATTTCGATATGCCTGCAAGAGTGAAGACGTGCTGTGTTATTAGATGTGAAAATCGAGATGCAAGAAGGTAATTATAAAATTTACATGTATATTCTTTTAACTATAAGAATTAAGATACTCATAGTTTTCAAAAAAGTTTTTCATGTATTGAATAAGTTTAGTCGGTAAATACTCATATTTTGTATTATTGAATTCATTAGTTTTAGTTATTGAGAATGTTTTCAATGCAATTATTAGTTTATTGATTAGATATTTATGAAATGAATCTGTATTTTCAATGGGTGATACCTATTTCAGTTGATACATTTTTATTCTATCCAGAATTTGATTATTAATCCTCATTTCTCGATTCCAAAAGAAAATCAGATGAAGTTCGTTCGGGGTATTATTTTCATGAAAATAAATTTCCTCACTCATCGATAACTTGCACGAATCCATTTCTGATTTCCTTTTGGAAATTGAATTTCAAAAAACTTTTTGCACCTTGTATATGGGTGTACCTACCTATTCAAAAGGTGCACTACAGAATTCTTTTTGAGGCAGCTTTACGATACAGATTCCTTTTTCAATTGAGCTTTTTTCACGAATTAGTAATGTTGTACAAAAAAAGATGTCGTTGAAGCTTGTTCTACCAGTGTCTCATCTATTCTCCGTTTAGTTAGTCTATGGAAAAACCCCGTTCACTGCCCATGTGTCACCACTGCTAAGTTCAAAGTGAAAAGGTCAATGGAGGAAAGACAAATAGCAATCTTCCTCTCTATCCACCATTACAGTACTTCCCAATGACTATAATTAACAAAGACCGCCAGTGCATTCTCTTCGCTTCACATATCGGTCCGACTGATCACGAAAGCAAACAATTTATCATTTCCATGTGAAAAAAAGTACGCGATAGACGAGAACCACAGAACAACGTCAGTTTCGTAATGAATTTTTCGAATGGAAGAAAGTGTGTTCGCATAACACCGCCCATAAATTTCGAGATCTTCAATCTCTGAACGTAATCAATTTCTTTTCCACCGTTGGCAACTGTGGAGAATCAGAGATCCTTCCTTTCTGTGGTCGGTATGTAAATGTAAGTTTCGCAGTAGGCGAATTGGATTCGGTGCTGGTTTTATATCGTTCTGTTTGTTTCTGTGGACCGAGATTTTTAGGCGTTTCATGAATAATTACTATTAAATTAAAGAAATATAACAATAGGATATATATAGACAATATCTGAAAATTACAGTGACCACATTACCACAGTGGCGACAACTGGTCATAAAACTGTCAAAAAGCCGCCATGTTTCGTCAAGACGTTTGTGGCGGCATTTTTGAATAACTCTCTATAGAAGTCTTTTCGACCTCATCTATTCTTAATCTGTAGATAACAAAACATACATAAACAAACTAAATCTGCAATCTGCGCATTTCCGACGAAACATGGCGGCCAACCAATATAAAATAAGACACGAGTTTTCGCCACAGTGGTAGTCACTGTACTGAAAATAAGAATGCAGCGCCACTGCGGGCTTTCGTAGAACTATTAATATCAACATGGAAGGATTTGGTTGTATTGTTTATGTGTATATCTGCTTCTTTGAAATTTGTATTTTCATCAATATATCAGAATTTCAAAAATCTATAGTGAACGAGTGTATTACTGTGTATATTATATTTTCATTTTATGTGAAGACGGTGGGCGTCATCATTTGTTTCAATTTATTTCAGCCATAGTGAAAGATGAATTAGGTTAAAAGGCTGTTGAGGAAATTGAGGAAAACAATTTTGTTTCTTGGATAGTTAAATTAACTTCATTTTATGAAATTCAAACAGTACTTTTTCCCTTCACAAGAGCATTCTTTAGCTGGTTTTTCTTCGTTTATACCTTGCCTCAATCTTTCAGTTTTACTACTAGAACTAGAACTTTCCGGTTGTTCCTCCTTTCTGCTAGTAAATCCAACAGGAAGATTTCTGGTAGGCACGGCAGTATTTTTCAAAAGCTACATCTGTTATGAACTGGGATCTGTAAACGATTAACCCCATGAATCTAATCTAACCTACAAGTTTTGTGTGATCCGTACTTACCTCGATAAAAATAATCGTCATCTACAATATGCAAGGAGCAAACTTTCATATTTCTTGTGACTGGTTTACCGATTTTAAGTTTCAGTTTTCAATCTTTTCGTCGCGTCGATTCATCAATACTTGTCACTTCACTCCTCGATTTTCCTTCTACCCAAACACGAAATTTATCCCTAGCTTGACGAAAGGCATGGAAATGTATATTATTTGGAATTCTTTTTTTCTCAGGAAAAACACTGAGGAACTGAAAAATAGCGATTTGAATGAATTATACTTAAAAAATTATTAATTATGTTAAATATTTACATAAATCACGACAACACAATGCAAAATGAAAAAATCATGTCAATTTTAAAGGTTACTCAGATCGTCACCAGAGGGCGTATCGCTAAGATTGATTTGCCTGTAGGCCAATTGGTTTCGGTGCTGGTTTTATATCATTTCATTTGTTTCTGTGGACCGAGATCCTTACGCGTCAAATGAATAATAACTATTAAATTAAAGAAATGGAACAATAGGATAGCTACAGTCTCGTTCGTTTGCGTCATGGTGGTACTTCCATAATGTAATCACTAGAAAAGGCTCAGGATCCTTGTGACTGCCACTTTCGTTTGCACAATCGTGAATAGAAACAGTTCTCATAAACTACATATGGTTTTAATTAAAATATCGCGAATGTTTTCTTTAGCGGAGTTAATTATTGAATAAAACATGATTCATTTCCTGGCATGGAACTCGTTTTTGCTCCCATGAATGGTTCTTTCAAGGGAATTTGGGTGACATGTACCGACTAGGAGGTCTCACTCACTTGTGAATGAAACCTATAATATTCGCTATCAGTATACGCTTAACATAGAAATATGGATAGTAAGGTTGTGTAATCTGGAACGGTTGTAGAAATCTCATTCATGAAAACTGAATAAAATAACGAAGATTTCAGAACAGGTTGAATTTCAATCTATTTCGAAAGCGGGTCATTCATAAACTCGAAGAACACATGCTCTTCGCATATTTTCATCGCTTATGTCGTTCTGTGACGCCAACCTGGGATATTTCTGTTATTCGATTGGCGCCATTGCTCCGATGAACACAGACAACATCTTGGAACGAACATAGATTCATATGTCGATATATCATATTAATTTATGACTGTCGAATGACCACAGAGTTAGGCCATAAACACGAACATAGAGTATCAAAATACGCCTTGAAGTTAGCCATACTGCGACCACAGATAAGTTGAAATATTATTTATGATATTGAACATAATTTATTTGTTTTGTAGTGTTAATGGTCGGCTTGGTTAGTAGGTCATTCTAAGCGTATCCATAAATTTTGAAATTTACAGATTGTAGATGCTGGAACTGGTAGATATTTTACGCGTTAATAGAAAACCAACCAGCGGGGGTGCGATCGCCATAAATTAATGAGTCGAATTGAGGTTGTAGATCAATTTTTCTTCTCTCCAACTGGAAACTATCGATTTGCACTACTGGTGAGCTGTGCGCAATACAAATTACCTTCATAACATAACATTATATCCGGCTATAAGTCTTGGTGGAGCTAGACAGCTAAGCTTATTATATAATTCGTTTTATTGAATAAATCCGAGGTTGGGATAAATTAATGAGCATAGAATAATATATCAAGGAGTTTTCTTCCCATGAACAAGTTATATGGCTATGTGGAACCTAGCTGTATAAAACATTTTTCTTCCATTTCTTGAGAGAGCTTCCTCGATCAACCAAAGTGTGCACATGTTTAGGGCTGTACTCATAGTTCGCCCTTGAGGGTGAGTTGAAGTTTGTATCGCCCTTATGAATACTAGCCTTAAAGGTGACCTCAACTGTCACTCACCCTCAAGGGCGAACTATAAATACGGCCCTAAGGGCCGTTTTCATAGTCATTCATCAAGGTGAGGGTGAGTGTCAGTGAAAGATCACCCTTGAGCAACTGAAGCCGTTTCATAAAGTATACTCATTTCATGGGTGCTAGGCCTTCCCTAAGGTTGAGGCTGGCAAAAATCGCGTTCCAATCACTGAGTATTTATGAAACGGCTACAGCAATTCAAGTACAATCTGACCCTCACCCTCACCTTGAGGGATGACTATGAATACGGCCTTGAGTGTCAAATTGTCCTTGAGTAGCTGTAGCCGTTTCATAAAGCATACTCATTTCTGGGGTACAAGCGCCTTCCCTCAAGTTGAGCCTGACAAAATTGCACTCCACTCACTGAGTATTCATGAAACGGCTACAGTTTTTCAAGTGTGATCTGACACTCACACTCACCCTCACCTTGAAGGATGACTATGAATACGGCCCTGAGTGTCAAATCGCCCTTGAGTAGCGGTAGCCGTTTCATAAAGCATACTCATTTCATGGGTACTATTGCTTTTCCTCAAGTTGAGGCTGACAAAAATTGCAGTCCACTCACTGAGTATGAAACGGCTGCAGCTTTTCAAGTGCGATCTTACACTCACACTCACCCTCACCTTGAGGTATGACTATGAATACGGCCCTAGCTGTTATGACGTTATCATAGACATTTTTAATCCTTTAATCTTCGTATTATTTTTTATGCTTCTTCATAATATTTTCTTACAGGTTTCCGTGGTTCGAACTGCGAAGAGAACATAGACGATTGTCCCGGCCACAAATGTATGAACGGTGGAAAATGCATAGACGGCATCAACAGCTACAACTGTCAATGCCCACCGACGTACACTGGTCGTTTTTGCGAGCAGGACGTCGACGAATGCTCGATGAGACCCTCGGTATGTCAAAACGGCGCCACTTGTACCAACAGTCATGGCGGCTACTCCTGTATCTGCGTGAATGGTTGGACTGGTCCAGATTGCTCGGAAAACATCGACGACTGTGCCGGTGCTGCTTGTTTCAACGGGGCAACTTGCATTGACAGGGTGGGAAGCTTCTACTGTCAATGTACACCCGGAAAAACAGGTAAGAATGGTTTTTCAATTACGAAATTTTTCGTTAGTGTTGTAGAAAAAATGTTTTGACAATGAACATTTTTAATATTGTTATTATTCATTATGAGTAGGATACATTAGAGTTGAATCAATCATCTCTATGGTTTGAAGGTAATAAAATGTCAATCAAGATCTATCATGAGCATAGACATAGAGAATAGACTGAGCAATAACCGCCTGAAAGTGTCGCTATTCAGAGAAAGAGAGGATACGGTATCGCGGCCATTACCTGTCTCTTTTTTGTGGATCTATGGTGACATTAAAAAGACAACTATTGACATTTCTATAAAACTGAATTGGGATTGCTCAGTTCATCACTTTGTTTCTATGGTCATGAGCTATTTTTCTCTGTGAATGGGGACCATTGAGTTTAGCAGGTTCTTTGGATATTTTTGTATCACTAAAACACAGAACTCGCACTTTTCTCAACTGTATCAATCATTTCTATGGCTTGTCGGTTATGAGACATAGATTTATAATAATAACTAGATGAAGCTGTCAAACATTTTGAGGCAAACGGCGGACATTTGCAGTTTGATTGGATTTGGGAGGTGTCAATTTCTCAACGAATTTAAATATTATTATAGAAATACCGAGATTACACTATGTTTGAGGAAACTATAGTGTATAATCATCATTATGGTACATTATTTTGATAACTAATCAAACGAATCGGAAATATTTATTATTTGATATAGACAGAAATGTCAGAGTTCACAGAACACTAATATACAGAGTTCGTTTTTCATCACTTCTTTCGAAGGAACACTTATGTTTTGATCAAAATTCGAGCACAGATGGCATAGAACATCAAAATATTCGATTTTCATCCCAAACTGCAAATGGCGGCCCTTGCCTCACTTTTTTCTACGTTGACATAAAAGAAGTTCGATGTCCAGTTATGTCTTATGAGATGTTAATCAAGATATGTCAAGAAGCTTTCAGTCCCTGTGAATGTAGACCATAGAGTTCAGCAGATTCTCTGGTTATTTCAGTGGCACACAATCACAGAACTCTCACTTTTTTCAACCGTATCACTCATCTCTATGGCTATCGGCTTGTCGGTTATGAGATATCAACTATAATCTGTTATGAAGCTATAATTCTCTGTGAATGTAGACCGTAGAGTTTAGCAGGTCTTCAGATATTTCTGTGTCGCAAAAACACAGAAATCGCACTTTTCTCTACCGTATCAGTTGGAATAGTTAGCTGGATCTTTCACCACACGTTTCCGCTTATATGTAATCTTGTTTGTATCGATGAAAAAAGCGTGCTGTTGGCGAGCATAGTTCCGCGGTTTATAATAACAAGCGTTATCTGCTCGTAATGCAGAAAATCTATTGCGGCAGTGCGATAGATAAGATATGTCAATTTGGTCGAAGAATCTTCTGTTAGTAACCGCAAATTTTAATCTAGGATAAGAAAGAAAGAGAAAGTTCTAATCGATCGAGAGGCTCCGAGATAAGATTTTCTGTGTTCTTACTCCCCAACAGAGTCATAAAATTTTACTGACCGTTTTTATGACCGTACTTTTCGTCGTTGTGCATAGAGAAAGATTGAAGGAACGTTTCTAGATCAATTTACATATTAATCGATGAACGAACCATAGATTAATCCCGATGTATGCTCGAATTAACCTCGTTATCATGATTACGTTCCATTTGACATTTATTCCAGCTTAGTATTTATTCTATTCATATTCAAGCAGCTTCTCGATAGCATATTGAAACATCATTTCGTTCCTTCAGGCAGATTATTTGTATTATTACCATTCAGTCGCAGTAAAAATAAGATGATTTACTACCGTGCAACTCGTTTTAATCAAGAACTTCTTAACGATTCCAAATTGATATGAGGTAAGAGAGCAAAAAGATTGTGTACCTCGAGATAAACATTTCATTAGTGGATTTGCATAACCTGACTTTGAATTTCAACCACTTCTCTTGCCTTTTCTTATTAAATGAACGAGCAGCTACCCGCACTTACGAGAACCAACACGGACGAACGACAACAGCTAGATTATTCGTTTAAAATATGATCATAGAGGACGATAGGAAAGAAATAGCCATCGATTTCATAAAAATGTATCAGGTTTCTATGATCGAGTTTACTACCGTGAATCATTTTTCAATATAAATGATCGGATGTTTATTTCATTATAAAGAAGAAGCTGTGCCGTTAATAGTGGAAAATAACATCAGGCAAATGACCACCACGACCACGCTTAAGGACCATATCCTTTTATTGAAATTTTCCATAACCAATTCGCAAAGTGGCTGCCCTATGTCCTCAATAGCCTCACGAAGGAAGAAGTCGCAAAGTGTTAAATCACAAGATCTCGGTGGCCAATTGTGATCACCTCTTCTAGAGATAACACGGTCCAGAAATTTTCCCGCAAAAGATCAATGGTTTCGTTGGTTGCGTAGCACGTAGCGCCGTCTTGTTGAAAGTGAACGTTGTCCAGATCAATACTATCCAATTTGGGCCATAAAAAATCATTAATCATCTCTCGATAGCGCAATCCATTCAACGTAACTGTTGCTCCAGCCTCATTTTCGAAACAGTAAGATCCAATGACTCCGTCGGACCATCAACCGCACCAAACAGTTACAAGTTGAGGATAGAGAGGCTTTTCAACAATAACCCTTAGGTTTTCCCAGCCCCAGATGAGACAATTTTGCTTGTTGACGAAGCCACCGAGGTGGAAATGGGCCTCATCACTCAAGATGATTTTTCGATGGAATTCCTGATCATTTTCATACATTTCAACGACCCAAACAGCAAAGACACGACGTTGTTGATGATCGGCCAGCTTGAGTTCTTGTGTCAACTGAACTCTATTAGCCTTAAGACCCAAATCTTTATGCAGAATACGGTGTAATGACGTTTGTGGAATGCCTAATTTCAAAGAACGACAAGGAATGGAAAAAAATGGGTTTTCTTCAACACTTTCGGCTACAGCAGCAATATTCTCGGCTGTTCGTGAGCGACGTGCATGGGTTTTATTCTTCACATCACTAACTTGTCCAACAGCTTGAATTTTTCCACCCATTTCTTTATTGTGGTCTGACAAGGTGCTTCACGACATCCCAAAAATGTTCTAGTTTTACAAACCGCCTGTGCCAAATTTTCACCATTTTTATACTGAATTTTAACAATTTCAATGAGTTTTTGAAGCATGTATCGTTCCATTTTTATTAATGGCTTAGTTTCTACTTGTCAAATGACAAACAATGACAGCTTCAAACGTGACATCTACCGAAATAGCGGGCTATTCAAAATAACACCCTTATTGGAAAATCCTTTATGATCGAGTTGACTACCGTGAACCAACACAAACTTGAACTTCGGAATTTTATACCGTGTTGCGCATTTTTGCGACCGAATGACGTGACTAATTGAGCAATTTTTCACGGGCACCATGAAGAGAAAAGTTGTAATTAAATATGAATCAAAATTTCTTATTCGTAGTAATAATTAACTTTAATGATACACTTCCATTAGTACTGGTTCGATTTTGTGGCAGTTTAATTAATATTTTGTGAAAAACTGTATTATTTCGGGAACTTTTCATGCGATGCCACTCGAGAAGACCACAGAATAGGAATAAAGTTTGACTGCGTGACAGTTGAAAATGATAATTATACTGCTCTGCGTATTGAGAACACAGAAAAAAACTCTTGGGAGGGGTGTGTTCCGAAATGAGCCAGAAACTTAATACGTTTAATTGGGAACTAATTATATCGTACGCTTCGTTTCTATAGGCGTATAAAAGACGGTTTACTGAATATGGAGTTTTCTGAAAGTGGACTAGTTGAATTTATCGATTAAGTAGCTACCATACGTTGTGTTGAATTACACGGTATGACTTATTCACCTGTTAAATTACATTTCTTGTCATAATCTCGTAAATTAGCTCGGATGGTATCGGTTTTACAGTTTCCATTTTATCATGACTGAAGAAGGCCGTTAGGACTAATTATACCCGGTTAATATTTCAAAGTATCAAGTAAACGGATTTCATACGTGATATCTTTCGAAGAAAACCAGTACCTCTTCATTTTCTTACATTATTAATGAATAAGTCGTCCGAGTTTCTCACATCAATATCTTATCTGATGCAAATTGAGAGGAAGCTCTGATACTAAACACCTATGTTTATTTTTAATTAACTGCGTATGGAAAAAACGTACTTTTGATTGGTAAACAATCAAATCGGCCCACCTACATAAGGTCGATACTTTAGACAGATGAGAAGAAAGTAATACCAAAGAACTAAAATCACCTTCAGACAAATAAGTGAACTTTGGAGTGCTGTAGTAGCCAATATTGCATATTCGTGCTCTAGGACCTCAAATCGGTCAAAAAAAGACCAGGGTCGATATATTCAGCTGAAAAAATGAATTTGGAGCTGATGGGAGATATCCACCAAAGAAAATATACTACATATTCTTTGAAAGTGTTCGTATTACTGTATTGACATGGAAGGATTTGGTTGTATTGTTTAAGTGTATATCTGCTCCGTTGAAATTTGGGTTTTTCATCAATATATTAAAATTTCAGAAAGGACCCCGCACATTTTGTATGAGAATTGGCTCCCGGTGGATTTGGCTGAAAATTTGATATGATGTTCTACTAATCCTTCTGATCAAATGTCTCTACAGTCACGAAGCTGAAAAATGCATACTTCTAGGAGTTTTTAGCGATTTTTGTATCCATTATGGCTTACGTATTACCGTTCACACAGAAATGTTTGAGAATATTTCGTGATTATTGAAAGCAGATTCTGTCAATTCGAAATATTTTCAAACATTTCTGTGTGAACGGTAATACGTAAGCCATAATGGATACAGAAAATCGCTAAAAACTCCAAGAAGTATGCATTTTTCAGCTTCGTGACTGTAGAGACATTTGAACAGAAGGATTAGTAGAACATCATATCAAATTTTCAGCAAATCCACCGGGAGCCAATTCCCATAATACGTAAGCCATAATAGATACAAAAATCGCTAAAAACTCCTAGAAGTATGCATTTTTCAGTTTCATGACTGTTTAGACATTTGATCAGAAGGATTAGTAGAACATCATATCAAATTTTCAGCCAAATCCACCGGGAGCCAATTCCCATACAAAATGTGCGGGGTCCTTTATAGTGAACGAGTGTATTACTGTGTATATTATATTTTTAGTTCCTGGGTGCCATCATTTGTTTCAATTTATTTCAGCCATAGTGAAAGATGAATTAGGTTAAAAGTCTGTTGAAGAGATAAAGGAAAACAATTTTGTTTGTGGAACTTATGAATTAACTTCATTTTATTATATTCAAATGGTAATTTTCTTTTCACGAGAGCATTCTTCAGTGGGGTTTTCTTTGTTTAGACCATAGACAAAAACTCCGTTTAGTTAGTCTATGGTTTAGACTATGGTTTAGACCATAGACAAATTCCGTTTAGTTAGTCTATGGTTTGGACTTCCTTGTCTCAACCTTCAGTTCTACTACTAGAACTGGAACATTCGGGTTGTTTCTCCTTTCTGGTAGTACATCCAACTGGAAGATTTCAATAACGATTTGAATGAATTAAACTTAAAAAGTTATTGATAATGTTAAATATTCACATAAATCACGACAGCACAATGCAAAATGAAAGAATTATGTCAATATTAAAGGTTGCCCAGATCGTCACCAGAGGGCGTATCGCTCTGCTTAATTTTTCAGTGACTTTATACTAGACAGTGACGACAAAAGTCGAAATCCGCCTTTAAGAGGCTAATGTTAGATTATTGGAGGTTAAAATTGAAAGTTTCTATGGTGCATAGATATACTACATGGACCTATAATACTAACTGGACGTCGAACTTCCTTACTGTCACGTAGAAAAAAGTGAGGCAAATGGCCGCCATTTGCAGTTTGGGATGAACCACAAATATTTTGATGTTTTATGTCATCTGTGCTCGAATTTTGATTGAAACATATTATAGACGTTCCTTTGAAAGAAGTGATGAAAAACGAACTCTATATATTAGTGTTCTGTGAACTCTGACATTTCGGTCTATTAAAATTAAAAATATTTTCGATTCTTGTGATTAGTTATGAAACAATATTGGTAATCCTATCATTTTAATTCGTTGAAATAAAATAAATCAAGGAATATCATAGAAAAAGTGACACCTCTCAAATCCACCCCAAACTGCAAATGGCCGCCGTTTGCCTCAAAATTTTTGACAGGTTCGCCATCTATAGTCCGTTCACGAAAGGTTGAGCCGTCGGTTGGCCATGGAAATTTGACATATTCCACTGTGTATATTAACATTTCAGGTTATGTTCTTTATTTTCTTGTCAGATTGATACGCAACGTTGTCAATATTGCATAGAGTTCTCTGATAACTCGCAAGCTCGTCGGACAAGACCAGGTACATTCGGCAACGTTGACTTCATTTTACTTTATGACAGTAAATACTGCCAACTTCAGATAAATAAAGAAACGCCTACTATGTGCTCAACCTTTCGTGAACGGACTATAGTTAGTATTTTAAATCTATGATATACTAACCAAAGATTATAGGCGATTCAAGTTGATCTCCAAGCCACCTTGCGGCAAAAATTGGAAACCGTGACATTAGGTCTCGAAGTTTGGCATCGTAGTGCATGTACTAGATATTAGTTGGTGTTACCAGTTTTTCGTGAGTTTTGAGCGACTGAAAGTTTATTTTTCTCGTCTTCATTGTATTTGTGTTCGGAAATGTCTAATTCAAAAGTATATTGTTGTGTTTATGGATGCAAAAGTCGTGCCAACAAGGACCTCGTGTCCTTTCATTCTTTCCCCAAACATGGTACTTGTTCAGTTGAAATAAACAATAAAAATGGTGTTATTGAAAAAGTCGATGTCAGAAAAGTTTGGGAAAAAAATTTGAAGTGTGGAAAGACAATTTCAAGTTCTATGAAAGTCTGTTCAAAACATTTTGAGGATTCGGATTTCTGTCTACATGGTGAGTTGTTAGAATGTTGTTAGAACTTTGAATAATACAGTGATTTTCTATTCAGTGGAGGACAACAGACCCAAAAAGTCGAATTTGAGACGTAATAGACTGAAGAGGAATGCTATTCCAACAAAAAACCTTCCTAAGGGCTCTCATGAAACCGGAGTGAATAAGGAAAGACGGAGGATAAAAAAATATGATGCTGTACAGCCAATTGTAATTAAATTTATATATATATTAAAAGCTTATATTGTATTATGTTTCAGCTGTGAGGGCTGATGTTTGAAGGCACAACGCAAAAATATCGAAAGGTTTGCTTTTATTCCTTTCCAAATTACCACACATAATCAAATGCCCAGCATTCAGAATTGCTTCTCCTATAACGGAAAAAGATTTACGGAAATATTCATAACGTTTTATGTGCTTACCTTCATAAACATTCCTACTACTCGGCATGGATTCTAAATATCTGAAATATTCCCCAAGCTAAGGAAAACTTTACTACTCGTCATTGTTCTTCTTGAATGTCCAAACTACACAAATACAAAATCCCAACAAAACTACTAAAATAATCCAACTACATAAATAAAATATCCAACCGAACTAATAAAATATCCCAACTACACAAATAACTAATACAACCACTAAAATACTAATATTTCTGCCACAACATCCATACGCCAAATACTTCGAGACCTAATGTCACGGTTTCCAATTTTTGCCGCAAGGTGGCTTGGAGATCAACTTGAATCGCCTATAGAGTACATCTTTGATACTTACCATAGACAATTCTCATTTTCTCTATGATACTAACCTAACAAGTGATAATTTCTATGGTTTTGTGCACAGAACACTAATTCTTCTGTTCTGTAATGTGCTTCCAAAAGAAAACAAACACAATTGGCCTCTTAATGGCGAAATTCACCATGTGACATCCAACTACCAATAGAAATTAAGACATGAGCGTGTCGCCACTGTCTTGTATAAAGTCACTGTGTACCTACTTAATTTAACTATAGAATATTTCTATGGTAGCATATCCATAGAGTTTCACAGGTCAATGACTTTTGGCACCATAGAACAATTTGACAATTGACTTACTGTGAATAATAATTTCTCGTTTCCAGGACTACTGTGTCATTTGGATGACGCATGTACAAGCAATCCCTGTCATGCCGATGCAATTTGCGATACCAGTCCTATAAATGGTTCCTACACATGCAGCTGTGCGTCAGGATACAAAGGATTGGACTGCTCCGAGGACATAAACGAATGCGAACAAGGTTAGTGCTGTCAGATTTATTGGTACTTGGTATGAATGAAATTGTGCATCGGATGTGTGTTCACTCGTAAAAATTAACAATGAAATGGTAAAATCCACTCGGGATGCAAATTTCCTTTTTCGAAATAATTGAGGTTACATCGATTTGCAGAAAGGATAAAGTTGTAAAGTTGATTTCGCTCGAAAGGGAGTTATCCTCGGACACCATTCGAGAGTAACGATTCCAAAGTTCTCGGGTTTCTGCCAGCCAAGCAATTTAATTCCTAAACAAATAAGGAAACCGAAGCACCTGCATTAATGTTCGAGTCGGTGTCCTTTCTAGCTCTCGGCTTTTATTGCACATCACACCAATTTTCAATTTAGATTCCCCGTTGTTTACTGTGCATAAATACGTTTATAAATGAAAAAGGCCCCGCGCTTCGATACGCACATAGAATTATCTGTTCTCATCTGTGGTTCGCTCTCTACGGAATTTCACACTCTTGCTTTAGTGGCCTTCTAGACGTTACGTCTAGCATAAACTATATTTATTTATTCTACCATTATTTTTGTGTTTACCGTGGTGTATAAGTGTTCACTCACTGGATATTTTAGCTCTATGGTTCTACCCGAAGATTAAGGAGAGAAAGATTGGGAACGCCCTACAACTCTAGTACTTAAATCCGACTACGTTTTTGGTTAGTTGATTAATTCTGACACATAGATGGCGCTGAAAATGATAAATATTTCAATATAGAAAACTGTTTTAATGGGCGCCAAAATCTAATTAAGTGTTCCTACGTATTACATTAAATTGAGACGTCAAGCTCAGAAAAATCATCCTGATCGATAAAACAAAGCTAGTGCTTTGCTTCGTGATCAGGATGTTATTTTTCATCTCAACATTGTTTAAAATGATGATATCAATGAAATGCGATATTGTATTGATATAGTTTTATTATAAATCATTACTCACAAAAAATGTTATAATGAAATTGAATACAAGTCAATAATTTTCTTACATATCAGTTACCGAATTATCAAAACAATTAAAATAAACTACAACTAGAAGATGGAATTGAAAAATAATGGAAATTTCAACAGGATAGCGCTTCTCCATTTGTTTCTGTTTGATCTGTAGAAAATGCTTATCGCATATTCTAACGGGTGTTTTTTAAGAGGTTGCCGATTTTATTTTTGAATAAAACACATATAAATTATGAACTGACCAAATTTTTTTTTATTTGGTAGATAATTTTTTGGCATTCAACATTTAAACACAATTTGTGGCATATGGCCACCACGACTATTTTTCACAAATGTCATTCTGGAGGTCTAATTTTCGACCACCTTTTCAAGCATTTGAGGGCGTATGTCAGCAATGACACGTTGAATATTGGTTTCCAAAGCGTCAATCGATTAAGGTTTATCCACATAAACCAATGACTTTACGTATCCCCACAAAAAGTAATCGAGTGGAGTCGAATCGCACGAACGTGGAGGCCAATTCACCGGACCATTTCTCGAAATAATGTTGTCGTTGAAAGTTTCTTTCAATAAGTCGATTGTTTTACGTGCTGTATGGCAAGTGGCACCATCTTGTTGAAACCACATTTCATCCATATCCATATCTTCAAGATTTGGCAACAAAAACTCATTGATCATGGTTCTGTATCGATTTCCATTCACGGTAACGCGTCGTCCTTCCTCATTTTTAAAGAAATATGGACCGATGATCCCACCAGCCCATAGACCGCACCAAACAGTAACTGTCGGTGGCTTGGCATCCAAATTGTGAATGTAGACCGAAATTTGGTAATTACGTTCTTTATGGTGGTCTCTGACGGACGATTATGTGCACCATAAAATTCACGAAGTGCTCTATAAACATTTTTAATTGAACACTGATTTTGAAAATAAATTTCCACGATTTGAAAACGTTGTTCTGGAGTTAACCTATTCATAATGATTTGCCAAACAATACTGAGTAGAAATGCCATTTTGAGCTGTCAAAAACAACTGTCATAAAATAAAACGACATCTATCGGAAAACAAACCTCCTAAAAAACACCCGTTATAACAGCTGTTGAGATCAATATCTCTTCGCCCAGAAAACGATCCATTTGAGAGCACTGAAATTAAAAAGCAATGAGAACAGATACATGATAGAGTTTCAATACTACATTTTCTCAGGTTCAGGATTGGCCCCTTCATCATTTTGCAGTTCATCACCATACAATATTCTCGGTAAACCATTTTGAATTTCAAACAACGCACACACAAAATATGTAGATAAACACAAACACAATACGAAACACAACTGAAATGAAGCCACGAAAAGGTTACCCACGTGCTATCATGGCAATGTTTTCAAATATCCTCGTTTTGCTTCAAATGGCTTCTACAATTTTTGATTTGACCATGGAGGTAAAGGAAGGGAAGGGAGCATACCCTATATTTCCTTTGTTCCAAAAGTGTCACATAGTTCGGCCATATTGGTATGGGCAACTTTGTGGCGGGAATTTTTTTGACCCATTAAAGCACCCATTCGCTGAATAAGAAACCACTTAAAATCTTTTCCGCCGACCTCGAAATAAAAGGTGCTTTTAATGTGTACGAAATTGAGCATTAATGACCCATTTTAATGCTCATTTTTTTAGCCATTTTAATGTGCAATCCTTATGGCAACCGTACACAAAGTATTCAGAAGCACTACGAGAAATATCTAACTCTTGTGCGAATTGAGAATGTATTTTAATCAAGAATTTATACACTATTCATGTTGAGATCCTCGGAAAAATCTTGTAATAAACTCGGTTATTAATCGAGCGACTAATGGTCTCGAACTATTAACGCGTTCGCTCCGCTCACGCATTAAAATATCTTGACCATTAGTCGCTGTCTTTAATAACCTAGTTTATTAAATAACTATTCTGCTACAAACTGTAAAGAAAATTAACAAGAAATGAGGCACAAATAATAAAATTCAACGTTTAAAAGTTCGAAGTCGGCCATATTGGTGTGTCCCTCCTTTGTTTTGTGTTGTTTTGTTTACGTGCACTTGTCAGAAGTTAGGCTCCCTCCACTTCCTTTACCTCCATGGATTTAACCCATTTTCCTGAAGTTTAGTACTTAATCCTGACACATAGATGGCGCTAATATCATCGTAGTCGCTGCGTTTCCTATCTTTCTCTCCTTAATATTTTGTTCTAACTGTATAATTCGAAGAATCCGTTGAGAATGTGGGCGGTAACACATAATGAGAGTCAACTTTCGAAGATTCTGTTGAAAAAACGGGCAAATCCTACCTAGATAGTAGGACATATGAAAATTAATTATTTTCTGTGCTCGAACCAATGGTGCCAACCGCGCGGATCGCCATTACGAAACACGGTAGAAAATAACTCCTCGAATTACAACAGTATGCGGTGTATTGAACTCGATGGCCGAACGTCATTCTAGCTGTCATTATAGATATGTTGAAAATGCAAGACTGCTCACATGCGGATTGACCAAGGCAAAGAGATACTTTTGCGTCCATCAGATCTAATGAATAGGGACATTTAGAGCTATCCGACATACTCCTATGGCCGAGTATAACGTGTAATCTGCAATTTAAATTCGAAATGATAAGTCATTCGATGATTACCTCTTGCATCTGATCCGTTCGATGCACCGTGTGGGTAATTATATTCCTCTATGGCGTAAAAAGCGTTAAATCATCCTACCGTGTTCGATTCAATAAATATAGATCCCAGTAACCGAGGATTTATGGTTAGCACACTTTCGTTATTGATATCTAATTTTGAAAATTGATAGTTTATTAATCATTTTTTTCTCGCTTCAATTTCTCTTCTCGATAGCAGTTTAACGTCAAACTGTCTGATTCGACAGGAGAATCGTGACCAATCTATTTTCTTCTGAAACGATTCGGAACCCATCCCTGTTACAAAAAACTCTAAAATGGGCGTAGTTTTGTGTTCACGGATTCTGTGCGGTTAATTTCTGGTATTCTATGCACCTATGCCGCGATCAGTGTGCTTTGCGATACTCTATGTTTCTTATTTATTCCAAAAATCAGTGTTCAAATGGCGAATAGGCATCTGAAAATAAAAATGCAGCGCCATGGCGGGCATTCGTAGAAGTATTAATATTGCAAGGAAGGATTTGGTTGTATTGTATATCTGCTCCATTAATATTTAGATTTTTCATCAATATATCAAAATTTCAGAAATCTACAGTGAACGAGTGTATTACTCTGTATATTATATTTTTATTTTCTGTGAAGACGGTGGGTGTCATAATTTGTTTCAATTCATTTCAGCCATAGTGAAAGATGAATTAGGTTAAAAGGCTGTTGAGGAAGTTAAGGAAAACAAATTTGTTTGTTGAACAGTTGAATTAACATGGTTGCATTATATTCGAACTGTACTTTTCCTCTTCACAAAAGCATTCTTCAGTGGGTTTTCCTTGTTTAGACTTCCTTGTCTCAATCTTTCAGTTCTACTTCTAGAACTAGAACATTACGGTTGTACCTCCTTTCTGATAGTAAATCCAACAGAAAGATTTCTGCTAAGCACAGCAGTATTTTTCAAAAACTACCTCTGTTATGAACTGGGATCTGTAAACGATTAACGCATGAATCTAATCTAACCTACAAGTTTTGTGTATTCCGTCATTACCCCGATGAAAATAATCTTCATCTACAAAATGCAAGGAGCAAACTTTCCTATTTCTTGTGACTGGTTTTCCGATTTAAGTTTCACTTGCCAGGCTTTTCGTCGATTCATCAACACTTTGTCACTTTACTCCTCGATTTCCCTTCTACCGAAACACGAAATTTATCCCTAGCTTGAGGAAAGACGTGGAAATATATATTATTTGGAATTCTTTTTTCTCAGGAAGAACACCGAGGAACCGAACAATAGCGATTTGAAAGAATTATACTTAAAAAAATTAATGTTAAATATTCACATAAATCACGACAACACAATGCAAAATGAAAGAATCATGTCAATATTAAAGGTTGCCCAGATCGTCACCAGAGGGCGTAACGCTTAGCTTGATTTGCCTCTACCTTCTGTCAAATGATAAAAATCTGTGACCTTTGCACGATTAGCCGTAATCGATGCTTTGATATTTCTATGCACGGTAGGGAGAAGTTCATAGATTTATAATACTAACTAGATGTCGAACCAGTCAAAAATTTTGAGGCAAACGGCGGCCATTTGCAGTTTGGGGTGAATTTGAGAGTTTCTATGAATTTAAATATTAGAATTACCAATATTCCTTTATTTATTTTATTTCAACGAATTAAAATGATAGGATTACCAATATTGTTCAATAACTAATCCCAAGAATCGAAAATATTTATAATTTTAATAGACCGAAATGTCAGAGCTCATAGAACACTAATATATAGAGTTCGTTTTTCATCACCTCTTTCAAAGGAACGTCTATGTTTCAACAAAAATTAGAGCATGGACCTATCATAAATCTATGAATTCGAGCACAGATGGCATAAAACATCAAAATATTTGTGGTTCACCCCAAACTGCAAATGTCGGCCATTTGCCTCACTTTTTTCTACGTGACAGTAATTCCAGTTCGACGTCCAGTTAGTATTATTAAGGCTCTGAAAAGGGGAGTATACCAGACAGCTATGCTGGGTCCAACCACAGACTCGAAAATTACAGAACAATTCGAATGAAATGAAATCTGTAATCGAATAAATGCTTATGCTTACCTGTCTAGTCTCCAACTTGATTGTTTTGAATAAAAAATCAATACTTTCTATTAACTATTCTTCAAAAAAGCCGCAACTAACAATAGAGCACAATAACTGAGAAATTGACATTACCATCTGTAATTTTCGAGTCTATGGTTGAACCCAGTCAGCCTGTCTGGCATACCTATCTTTCTAGAGCTCTAGTATTATAGGTCCATGAGTCAGAAACACAAATGCATAGAGAGGGATATCTGTCATTAGACGTCATCCAATTTTCATATCAAAATTTTATCATGAGAAATTATGAAGTTTTCATAGAGTACCTATAAATCATTCTTCACAATTATAATATAACAACAGGAATTCCCACGACAGCCTAAACGGTCCAAATATACTCCATTTCGCACATAAAATAAAAAATACCGTGAAATCAATCATCCTCGCATGTCCAAACTGTAAACATTTATTTAAAGCCCACTTAATGAACTTAAAGTCGACGGGTTCACCAATAAGTGTAATTTTATTTATGACCATAACCTCTTCAGACTTCTTAAACCATCTTTCGATAGCACTTGGGCCATTTCACGCCATAAATAACTCTAAAGACAACAACACTCTATGCTATTCAATATGTGATCCACGGTATAATAAATAAAATCGATGGATTTCTTATGGATTTTAAATTGAGAGTTTTGGATGTTCAGCTCTCATGTGGCTTCGAAAAAATGATAAATGATCCTCCGTGTTTCGGTAATGATTAAGCGTATAGATCACGACGACGAACTGTAAACAAACGTCGGAAACTGTTAACCTTACGAATTCCGGCTCTGTGGAATACCCATGAATTTGGTTGAACCACAGAACTTTGTAAGAACTCAAGCAAGAAACATAGATAGGACTGGAGCGCGATATCAGTGGAATGAATTTGAGGATCAGATAAAAAAGGTTTTCCAATAAGAGATGTTATTTTGATATTCAAAGAAAAAAGCCATATTTCAATATGAATGATCGGACGTTTATTTCATTATTAAAAGAAGCTATGGCGTTAATAGTAGAAAATAACATCAGGCAAATGACCACCACAACCACGCTTACAGGACCATATCCTTTTAATGAAAATTTCCATAACCAAATCGCGAATTGGCTGCCCTATGTCCTCGATAGCCTCACGAATTCCATCTTTGAGGTCTTGAATCGACTCTGGGCTATTGACGTAGACCTTCTCTTTCACGTGATCCCAAAGAAAGAAGTCGCAAGGTGTTAAATCACAAGATCTCGGTGGCCAATTGTGATCACCTCTTCGAAAGATAACAGGGCCCGGAAACTTTTCCCGCAAAAAATCAATTGTTTCGTTACTTGTGTGGCACGTAGCGCCGCCTTGTTGAAAGTAAACGTTGTCCAGATCGATACTATCCAATTTCGGCCATAAAAAACGTTTGTGGTATGCCAAATTCCAAAGAATGGCGAGGAATGGACAAACCTGCGTTTTCTTCAGCATTTTTGGCTATAGCAGCAATATTCTCGGCTGTTCTTGAGCGATGTGCAAGGGTTTTATTCTCCACATCACTAACTTGTCCCAACAGCTCGAATTTTCCCACCAATTTGTTTATTGCGGTCCGACAAGGTGCTTCACGACGACCCAAAATTGTTCGAGTTTGGCGAACCGTCTTTGCCAAATTATTCACCATTTTATAGTGAATTTTGATAATTTCGATGCGTTCTTGAAGCATGTTTCGTTCCATTTTACTGATGGCGTAGTTTCTACTAGTCAAATGTCAATAAATGACAGCTTCAAACGTGACATCTACTGAAATAGCGGGCTATTCAAAATAACACCTCTTATTGGAAAACCCTTTAAGTCAAATGAATGTAAGGTACATAAAGCACTGATCATTAGATTATTCAATCAGTTTTTTTTTACCGTTGGAAGAACATAGAACCGAATGAAATGTTTTTTCTATATGGATGAGTTATTTCCAAACTTGTTCTTCTGTAGACACTCTAACAAAATATCGGCTTGTACCAGAACACCTACCGGCAACAGTCTTTCATTGAATAACCGCAAAAAGTAAAAATGTCTAAAAACCTGACCGGTTAGTTCCTCCCACACGACACGTTTCAGTTTGTACATACCTATTCTTCTATACACACAGCCGGTACTTATAATAATTTCATGAAAGTCATGTTCGAAGCTAACCGACGAAATATCGAAGTATTGTAATGCTCGCGTACAACAATGGTACCATTTCTACAGAGACCAGTATCAGTGGTAGGTAACGCCGTACATACGAAATAGCCTGGCGGAAATATTGCCGATAATTCAGGTAACTTCTCCCTGCCGTTCATAGAAATATCTGTTATGAACTGGGATCTGTAAACGATAAACCCCATGGTTAACCTATTTAAGTTTCAATGCCAGGCTTTTCGTCGATCCATCAACACTTTATCACTTTGCTCCTCAATTGCTCTTCTACCCAAACATAAATTTATCCCTAGCTTGAGGAAAGGCACGGAAATATTATATTATTTAGAATTCTTTTTCTCAAAAGAACACTGAGGACTGAACAATAGCGATTTGAAAGAATTATACTCAAAAATTATCAATAATGTTAAATATTCACATATATCACGACAACACAGTGCAAAATGGAAGAATCATGTCAATAGTAAAGGTTACTCAGATCGTCACCAGAGGGCGTATCGCTTAGCTTGATTTGCCTATATCAACTTAATTCAGATCATAACTTTCGCTTGAATTTCGTCAGTAGTTCCTTTATCGGCTAGAATCGCTCAAAAACCAGTGTTGCAGTACAGCATCAGGAACATTACACCTACTCATATCATCTAGATGAGGTAATTGCCTCAATAAGACATGATAGATCAATTGCTTTAGCCTGACCCCTCATGTAACCACGTGATGGTCTTAACAGTCATCAACTTCTACCGCCATTCGTCAATTCGTTATCTCCAACATCAATTTGACCAATAATTAGTGTGAGGTGAATGCAGAAAGACCATATATTCGCTCCAGACTAATGAACAACCTATATTCGTATTGTAACTTTAAGGTTATTAGCTCTCTGATATAGTGGTGTGTTCGTTATATTTAATCAGGGAGAACTGTTAAAAATCTTTGATTGATGACTAGGAATCTTATTAAAATCAGCCGCATAATGCAGGTAGTAGGTACTTTGAATCGTGTCAGGTCGCTGGCAATGTATAATTGAATCTTTTGAACACCAACAATTAAGTAGGATTTATGATAGAGAAGGTACTTACCGCCATACGTAACGAGGTGCGATGAATAGAACGCTGTTACCTACGTCGTCCCCATACTGTCGATATAAATTTGGACATCCTTGAAGTATCGATGATTCTTGGACATCCTTACGTCATCGATAGATTTTGTTCATTCTGTAGATGCATAGAATAATAATCCTCAACAAATTGTGTACCACAAACGGTCATAGAATTGTTATGGGCTATTTCTAGCTTTTAGCGATTTAGAAAGGTTTGACAAGTGTTGATGAACGAGGAACTGTCGAAAATAATCATATTTCTGAGTTATAAAATCGTACTGCATGTAATTGTACGATTTATTTTGCGATAAAGCAAAAATTTGGTAAAATTGTCAGAGTTTAACCATATACTTAAAAACTTCTCTATTACAACTTGAAGCAGCGATCACGTGGTACAATGTCCTTTTGAATGAACTGCGCAGGCGCTAAAACATAACCTCGAGATATAATAGAGAAGAGACGCCATGAAATACAATTGAGTAAGGAAAAATAGTATTACTGGGCGGGGCTAAGTCGGGGACCAATATGGCGGAAAGTTCATGATTGAATTAAGTTGTCAGTTTTTTCTGTTTATAAATTTCACCCGAAAAATACTACGTTGTGGGTCTTTAGGAATCCTGTTCAAATAAGGTCAATTGAACATCAAATAAACAATTTTTCTTCAGGCGATAATACACACATAAAAAGATGTCAAATTACCAAGACAGACTAGCAAAAATTTCGAATGCGGATCTGTTCAGTACTCGTCCCTACCTAATTTTCCCTCTAATTTTCTTCTTATCTGTCTTTTATCTACATGAAGAAAGCCTTACAGTCCACGATGCCATTTTATTGTATATTATTAAGCAGAAAAAATCACAATTCAACTAGAAACAGGCGCAAGAATCACAATTCCTCCAGAAAATTCAACGATTGTCAAATTTGACGTCAAGTGGTAGTAATATGGCGCATCTGATACCACTTTTATTTCAATGATGGTAACTCTATACTATCCTATATCTATGGTTCACACCATACATCTTTGTCATTCACATAAAATGACGATTTTCGGACAACCTCACAATATCGATAGATTTTGGACATCCTTGAAACATAGAATTTTTACAGGTTCTCCTTGCGAACACGACGGTATCTGCGTGAACACCCCTGGAAGTTTCGCCTGCAACTGTACTCAGGGCTTTACTGGACCACGATGCGAGACCAATGTGAACGAATGTGAGTCACATCCTTGTCACAACGATGGATCATGTTTGGATGACCCTGGAACGTTCAGATGTGTGTGCATGCCAGGTAAGATGATCCTTATTTTAAACTTTTGAATTCATCTTTTCCCATCTGATTTATAACATACTGTTAACATTGACAATATTCCAGTAGGCTCAACATAACTGAGATAGATTATTCTGTAATTATAGCCACAAATTCATAGAAGTTAATGGATAATATTTATCGTGCTCATATCAATAAAGAACATAGATAGGTTTGAGCTAGGCTAAAATGAGGAAAAGACTTTTATGTTATTCTTATGATTTTCAAGATATTTTCTCAAGTTTTCGCGTTTCTACATTTTAATATTCCTTACAGTGTTCATTTACTTCAGAAAAATGCCAAAATACTGTCTTATTTGCAAGACGTGTGAAAAACATGGTTTTTTACAAATATCAACATTCCAAAGTAGAGTACAGTAGCGTGGATTGATTAGATATGGGTATTATTAGGTACTAATTTAATTATGTTTCTCTTATTCTGGAAGCCTATAATCAGTTTGATACTTCACCGTCGCTAATAATCATAAGTGGGATGCTATTGATCTCAGTTTATAAAGAAGTTATATTTAACTCGTTTCAGTATCGCTCAAAAAAAGCATGACTCTGTCTTTCGTTTATATCGAACTGTCAAATTTCAAAACAAAAACAGACATTTGCTTTGTATATCTGATCCACAAATTCATTATTTTAGCATCGCGTTTGGACTTAGAGCCTATCTATGTTTTTTATTGATCTGAGGCCATGGACCTATACTACTAACTGGTCGTCGAACTTCCTATCTGTCAACGTAGAAAAAAGTGAGGCAATGGCCGCCATTTGCAGTTGGGACATTGATCATCTACAGGTTTGGATATTCACATCTGAAACATACGATATACAATGCATCAGACAGAGAATTCTTCCGTCCAGTTGCCCAGATGAATAGTCGAGTCAATCACTTGCTGTAACACACTGAGTTCAGTTGTCTTACTTCTTTATTCTAGTCTTGTCTCTCTCTTATCGTTTAGAGGAGCGTAATTCTTTAGTATGGTAGGCAACAGTGAATACTTGAATCGAGTATTACGGGCAGCCTGACAAATTAAAAATTCTATACGTGTAGTTCGGGTTCCCTACCATACTGCGATAAGAGAGAGACGAGACTAGATTATCGCAGTAAGACAGTTGAATTCATTCAGTTATCGCACTTCATTATCTCGCCTATTCATCTGTGCAACTGTAGGGAAGAATTCTCTGTCTGATGCATTGTATATATCGTATGTTCTCGATGTGAATTTCCAAATCGGTATATGCCATCTGTGCTTGAATTTTGATTGAAACATAGACGTTCCTTTGAAAGGAGTGATGAAAAACGAACTCTGTATATTAGTGTCCTGTGAACTCTGATATTTCGGTCTGTATCAAAAATTACAATAATGCACCATTATGATGATTATGCACTATAGTTCCCTCAAACACAGTGTAATGTCGGTAATTCTAATATTTCAATTCGTTAAAAAATTGACACCTCAAATCCAACCCAAACTGCAAATGGCCCCACTTGCCTCAAAATTTCGCCATCTATAGTCCGTTCACGAGAGTTTGAGCCATCGGTTGGCCATGGAAATTTGGCATATTCCACTGTGTATATTAAAATTTAGGTTATGTACTTTATTTTTCTGTCAGATTGATACGCAATGTTGTCAATACTGCATAGAGTTCTCTGATAACTCGCAAGCTCGTCGGACGAGGCCGGGTACATTCGGCAACGTTGACTTTATTTTACGCTATGACAGCAAATACTGCCAACTTCAGATAAATAAATAAACGCCTACTATGCGTTCAACCTTCCGTGAACGGACTATAGTTAGTATTATAAATCTATGTCTGAAGCTCAATACAACACAGAAAAGTATTTGGTGGTTGTAGTCACAGAAACGTCACAAAATCATAGAAGATGGAAATGGAAAATATGTGTCGCGTCGTGTAACCACAGAGTTTCCTAAATTTGGCTGCGTTCCGCATCGAAATTGGTACGTTATATCAGATCATTCCTATTGTCCTCGTCGGTTCGGATCACCATAAGTTATAGAGGTATCTGATCCTAGAGACGTTCACCATGTCATACTCACCACGAAAAGCGTTCGCGTGGGACGAGAACGAGAAAAGAGATCCGAGAAATGCGCACGGATGGCCAGAGGGCGCGAGCGAAGCCGCGATTTTAGAAGGCGTGTTCCCAGGATAGACGTCTTGGTCTCTGCTGTGTGTACACGGCAAGAACCGTTAATAAGGTCTTATAATTTACAAGTTATTACGAAAGGCTACACGGACCATTATAGTCATTAGAAAATATCCATTTATTGCTCCGTGGTTTTCTGATCTCTCTCTCCTACGCCGCAAAGATCTGGATGCTACGAGCAGGGAAAATTACGATCTTTCACGACGGTAGTCGATGGCGATTCTTGTAATTATATATTGTTATGGATTAAACATTCTAAGCGAGTTGAGGATGACTCAATATTAACAATTTGTTGTATTACGCTGGGATTCTGAACATTCGTCATGTTGGACTAGTCTCAGCTTATGGGAACAGACCTCCTGGCTTATAGATTCGGTGTGTGTTGACTCACGAGCATAGAATTTCATGAATGAATGTTGCCAACCAACGGTGTTTTTTGCTTGATGGAGCACAAAGATACTCATTGTGCCCATGTTATATATCGTTATTGACAACTAGGAATTTTATATGAACTGAATATAGAATTATTTAATTTTAATAGAGGTTATTATTATCTCGAAATTTTTTTCACCGTGATTAGACCAAAATTGGTCTATGGGCTTCGTATCTTACGACATTCTGTGATGGTACTTTGACGGTAAGTTTTCTGGTCTATCATCTGATATTCAATGACAAAATTCAAGCCATTGGTTTCTGAATAAACAGGAAAATAACGTTAATTAAGCCATTCTCAATACCAAGAACTACAACTAGTAAAAATCAAGAATATTCATCATAATGATCTGTGTACTTGAGAACACATTCGGATTTGGTTGAATTGTTTATGTGTTTATCTGCTTCATTAAAATTTGGATTTTTCATCACTATATCAACTTTTCAATAGTGAACGAGTGTAACTGTGTATATTATATTTTATTTTCGGTGAAGACGGTGGGTGTCATCATTTGTTTCAATTCATTTCAGCCATAGTGAAAGATGAATTAGTTTAAAAGGCTGTTGAGGAAAACAATTTGTTTGTTGAACAGTTGAACTAACTTCATTTTATTATACTCAAACAGTACTTTTTTCTCTTCACAAGAGCATTCTTCAGTGGGTTTTCTTTGTTTAGACTTCCTTGTCCCAACCTTTCAGTTCTACTACTAAACTAGAACATTTCGGTTGTTCCTCCTTTTTGGTAGGCACAGCAGTATTTTTTAAAAACTTCCTCTGTTATGAACTGGTTTTTATCTGATTAGACTTTCTTGTCTCAACTTTCAGTTCTACTACTACAACTAGAACATTTCGGTTGTTTCTCCTTTCTGGTAGTAATCCAATAGGAAGATTTCTGGTGGCAGCAGTTCTAGTAGTACAGCTGAAAGGTTCAGACAAGGAAGTCTAAACAAATAAAAACCTAGCGAAGAATGCTCTTGTGAAGAGAAAAGTACTATTTGAATATTATAATAATAATATAATGAAGTTAATTCAACTTTTCAACGAACAAATCCAAATCCCTCCATGTCAATATTAATAGTTCCACGAATACCCGCCGTGGCGCTGCATTCTTATTTTCAGATGCCTATATGACCATTTATTCCAAAAGCACAATAAACCTAAGTCGGTAGAAATGCATATCTATGTCCTAACAGATCCTCCGACCAGGCTCACTCGACCAGTCGAACGTTTTACCAAATTCAGAAATCAAGAATGTCCGGTTTGTTATTATTGCTACATTTATATCCTCTGTCATTTCGCTGCTATCGCCATCTGAGGGTACGGTGGCTAATTAATCGAACTGACTCGGGACTAATGAGCAGCACAGTTTTCGCATATTCTTGTTATTCCTTCTACATCGCGCGAAACCGGGAAAAAAGTTATTATTCTGTGGTCCGACAGACGGATGACAGTGGTTATCGCAGGATGTCACTGCACTCCATGGTTTAATTCTTATACACGTATTTCAGCAGCTTTCGGGCACCTGGTTAGAAAAAAATTACGTTGGCCACCCTTTTTATTCAATAGGAATTATGTCTACTGTAAAATCCATCGATATTCGTTCAGAAAACGTACGCTGAAGTTTACTTTTTAGGAAATAGTTTGGATAAATTATTAATCTTCTATGATTGCAAATGTCTGGTTAACAAAACATCGACTATAGAATATAATGTGATCACATTCGGATTCTACACCTGGCTCTGTGGTTTCGTTGTTTGAATACGCATAGAATACATGCTAAGTTTTTTGGGTCTTATAATTTGTGATGATGATATGGTATGGTATTCTGTGGTTAAATTCTTCGTTTCAATGAGGCTCAGGTAACAGCTAGTCCTCGTAGAAATAGAATCGAATGAATATGAGTACGGTTTTCTTTCTAGACGAATAAAACTTATTTTCGATTGGAACTTTTTAAATTTCACAGCTAGTTCATCATCTGAGACGTAAACCATATATTTCGAATAAATACAGACATTTCTTTGTTCAAAATCAATTAGAAATTCATTCTTCAGAGGTAGAAAATAAGCCAGAATCGGGCAAGCTTGTTAATAACTTCTACCTGTCATTATATGGCGGTTAGAACATATGAAAAATACGTTATTTATAAGAAACTATATCTGGTTAAGGAAAAATGGTAATTCATATTATAATTTTGATCGTTTCTGCTGCTTTGTCTTGTATTAAATGTAAGTAATTAAAGCAGTTCCCATGGTTATATGCTTCGTGGAATACGCATTTTAATGATTAGAATCATAATAGCTTAGAAAATTATATGAAAATATGCATTATTTTAGAGGTTTAATTGCACTTGTTCGCCCTAAACTTGAAATCAATTCTTTAGAAAGAGTTTTGGACCTATATAGGAACATAAATCGAAAAAACTCTGTTACGAAATGAAGAATAGTAAATTATCAATTCGTTCTGGAGATACCTGTCGGATTGTAATTGAAAACAAATATAAGACTGAAATCCAATCTACATATCGAGTTCCCTCTGATTACCATAACAGCTCAAGTTTTTAGTTCTCCACGGTTCAACAACACGGTGTCGAAATGTGATTCAGCTCTTCTGTGGTTGTGCACGGAATTAACGAAATTTCTATGGTCCATCCGTGTTCCGAATTTATTCTTAATTCAATAAGATTAATTTAACGAATTTGTCGAAGATTTTTCAATAGCAATTTGAATTGATTAATTATTTTTTTTTGTTTTTTGTCGATACTTCTTTAAATGGGGAATGAATTCAACTAATCCATAGAATAATTATTATCTGTGACTATACTATTTGTGACTAAACCGATTCATAGAAGTATGTAATCAAACCATGGCATTTCCTTATATGAGGAGCTTAACCTAAAATAAGACATTAAATTTCGTTTTAGTAACCATAAATCTCTGTTCTGTCACTGTCGTTTGGAACTTGTACTGTTAGATAGGTTCTTTCTTTCAGGTTTAAACAACATGATGTGGCACTTTCAACTGGTCACTTATTGGCATTTCTCTTTCTTGCATGTCCATGGCAGACACAAGAAACGTTCATTCGATACAGGATCTAGACGCTTATGGTTTCTCTTTTGATTAATCTTCCACCGATACGAATCTACGCCCGTTCGATAGCATTTAAATTGATTAAATTGATAGATGTATAATTTGAGATAATCAATTAAGCAATCAGCTTCTGCGAATGCTTCTTCTTCTCATTGCTGAGCTGTTGGTCATGTCTATTTTTCGATAATTATTTGATAAAGGTGAATAGTGTTTTGATCGAAACGTCATGTTGAAAAAATTCATGAAAAATGAGGCTGGTCTGGATATTAATTTGAAATTGATTTACGATCTGTAAGTGAATATTGTCGTGATAAAAAAAACTCCGGAATATGAGAAGCTAAGGTATGCGGATTTTGAATTCGGTATGGGTAAAAACTGGTATTCAATTCTGTGCTCATATCAATAAAAAACATAGATGGGCCCTAAGCGCGATATCAATGGAATGAATTTGAGGATAAGACAGGCATCTGAAAATAAGAATGCAACGCCACGGTGGGCATTCGTAGAACTTTGAATATTGAAGGATTTTGTTGTATTGTTTATGTGTATATCTGCTTAATTAAAATTTGGATATTTCATCAATATATCAAATTTCAGAAATCTATAGTGACCGTGTGTTTTACTGTGTATATTATATTCTTATTTTCTGTGAAGACGGTGGGTGTCATCATTTGTTTCAATTCATTTCAGCCATAATGAAAGATTAATCAGGTTAAAAGGCTGTTGAGGAAATTAAGGAAAACAATTTTGTTTGTTGAACAGTTGAATTAACTTCATTTTATTATATTCAAAAGGTACTTTTTCTCTTCACAGGAGCATTCTTCAGTGGGTTTTTCTTCAGTTTAGATTTCCTTGTCTCAACTCTTCAGTTCTACTATTAGAACTAGAACATTCAAGTTGTTCGTTATTTCTGGTAGTAAATCCAACAGAAAGATTTCTGGTAGGCACAGCAGTATTTTTCAAAAACTACCTCTGATATGAACTGGGATCTGTAAACTTTTAACCCCATGAATCTAATCTAACCTAACGCAAGTGAGAATATAAACAATGAAAGCAGAGAATAATATGGATCGATTAAATTGAACCAATAAGCTCAGAGATAGGAATGATTCATGGCGAACCTGTTGAACCATAGAAATTTCCATATTGTACACCGTTCCTAATTCGGTAAAATCAATCCGTTTTTTCCTTCGAAAACCGAGGATAATCGAGAAAGGCAAACTATCTTACATTTCTTCCGGCTATCGTAATTTGAACCGACCGCAATTACCTTTTCTTCTTCTGATGGGACGAAGCAAACGAATCAGATGAAACGGAATCAAGAAAGAAACGTAGGTACTGCGTAGGCTAAGATCCGGAATGAGGAAGATGTTTCTCTATTTCCATGTGAATAATACTCAATTCGTCTTTGGTTTAACTTTGCTTAATTGTCTGTTTTTGGTTTTTAGTGATGCAATAGTGTAACAAGTTGCAGAATAGGATCCTAAAGGGTTTTTCAATAAGGTTTGAAGCTGTCATTTTTGACATTTAACAAGTAGAAACTACGCCATTAATAAAAATGGAACGATACACGCTTCAAGAACGCATTGAAATTATTAAAATTCACTATAAAAATGGTGAAAATTCCGCAGAGACGGTTCGTAAAACTCGAACATTTTTGGATCGTCGTGAAGCACCTTGTCGGACCGCAATAAAGAAATTGGTGGAAAAATTCCAGCTGTTGGGACGAGTTAGTGATGTGGAGAATAAAACCCGTGCACGTCGCTCAAGAACAGCCGAAAATATTGCTGCTGTAGCTGAAAATGAAAATCCAGGTGAATGGTTTACGCTATCGAGAGATGATTGATGATTTTCTATGGCCGAAATCGGATAGTATTGATCTGTACAACGTGTACTTTCAACAAGACGGCGCTACGTGCTACACAAGCAACGAAGCCATTGATCTTTTGCGGGAAAAGTTTCCGGTCCGTGTTGTCTCTCGAAGAGGTGATCACAATTAGCCACCGAGATCTTGTGATTTAACATCTTGCAACTTTTTCCTTTGGGGCCACTTGAAAGAGAAGGTCTACGCCAATAGCCCAGCGTCGATTCAAGACCTCAAAGATGGAATTCGTGAGGCTATCGAGGACATAGGGCAGCCACTTTGCAATTTGGTTATGGAAAATTTCATTAAAAGAATATGGTCCTATATATTGGAAGATGGCGTTTTTCTTTGAATATCGAAATAACACCTCTCATTGGAAACCCTTTATATTTTAAAACAAGTTGCAGAATAATTTCCTATTACGAATGCAGAGAAAAGCATAAGTGTTGGAATAATGAATGGAGTAAACAATTCTACGTTCGAATATCCCTGAGACCGGATCTGACAGCGTCAGTACGGCGAACAAATGAAGAAAGGACTCGGCAATTCCGTTTCGGAGGAGAAGAATAAGCCCCGAGTCATTATTGAGATTATTAAAATAATCGACCGTAAGATGAGCCATTATCGTCCTCTCTACGATAACGAATATCGTGACCCTACGGACGGACGGACAGGCGTTACGATGACGTTTGTTGTAAGGAAAAGGATACTCCAATGTTGTCCACTTCTAAAAGATGTTATGAAATATTACGGAATTGAACACATGAAACAAAACGCGTAGGTATCTAATCTATTTCATGACTGTTGAACGAAGCTGAAATCATATCACTTGACAAATGACATTTAGGTGAACCGACTCTATTCACCTGATCACATGTGCAATCTTTCAAATGTTTGCCTCCTCACTTCTTATATTTTTGTTGAGATTTAGATGGCTATTTGACAAAATCATCACCATTGAAACGTTTTTTCCTATATCGATAAATATTAAATTCAAGTGAGTGTCAATGATTTAGGTCAAATTGCAAAAAAACTCCATATTAATTGAACGATATAAATGTCATCATTATGTAATCATAAAAGGCGACTTAAGTCTATAACGGAGCATAGAAACTACCCGACTGATGTGCTCTTCTCAGAATAGTTGAGGATGGAGTACCCCAAGGCAGCGTTCATGGGCCAGCCATTTCGAAACAGTTCTTTTAAATTATATACTTATTGAAGAGCTGTGCAGGGAGCACAAGAGGTTAACTATCTAGCAAATTGATGGTTTTTACATGATAATAATGCCTTAGCATGATTATATGTATATGAAGCAAATAAGTCATGAAGTTTATATGTGTAATTGACAAGAATAACTAACCATAAACCAAATTTCGTTTCTATATTATTTCCAAATCAAGAGATAACAAAAAAACAAAACAAAACAAAAATCCCGTGCTGACGTTAATGCAGTACACTGTATAGTCCGTTCACGAAAGGTTGAGCGCATAGTAGGCGTTTCTTTATTTATCTGGAGTTGGCAGTATTTACTGTCATAAAATAAAATAAAATAAAGTCAACGTTGCCGGAGGTACCCGGTCTCGTCCGATGAGCTAGAGAGTTATCAAAGAACTCTATGCATATTGACAACATTGCGTATCAATCTGACAAGAAAAAAAAGAACATAACCTAAAATTTTAATATACACAGTGGAATATGCCAAATTTCCATGGCCAACCGACGGCTCAACCTTTCGTGAAGGGAGTATACCATACTATTTCACGTGTGATACTAGAGCTCAGGGGAAAACCTCAGTAGAAAAAAACCACGTCTCGCAGTTCTAACAAAAATAAAATTTAAAACTATTTCAATAATGAAGAATTTCTTCTTTATTAAATCCAACCGATAACTCTTTTAGAGGTATTTTCGGTATTCTGAACCTAAACAACAACAAAAAATCGAAGCATCAAAAAGAACCAGAAAATAGAATGATCAAAACTCTATCAAATCGATTTGAAATTGACAATCTATTTCGAAAAAGATTCGCTTACTTCATATATATCTACCCTGAAATTCAATTAAAACAATTATTTATGAGATAACCTATTGTCTCCTTTGCTTCTCCGCATTCGCAACTAGAACTCTCAAATGAATTTCGTTTGAAAAGCACGCTATTACAACGTCGTGACCTGTTCTTATACGATTGAGAAAAGTTCATATTTTCCTTGGAAGATCAATAGAAAAGTATGATTCACCACGACCACATTTGTTCCAGGTTTCACCGGTACACAGTGCGAAATAGACATCAACGAATGCAAGGACAACCCCTGCCTAAACGGCGGTATCTGCCACGATCTCATAAGCTCCTTCAAATGCACCTGTGCCATAGGATTCACCGGATCCAGATGTCAAATCAACATCGACGATTGCCTTTCCAGTCCTTGCCAGAATGGCGGTATATGTCACGACTCCATCGCTGGTTACACCTGCGAGTGTCCTGAAGGATTCACAGGTAAGCCTTACAATTCGATTCGTTTCCTGTATTGGAGTTCCGCAGTACAACGTTCTTGGACCCGCGCAATCCGAGAGAAGACTTTTAACCCGGCGGCGGCGTTACATACAGAGTTTTCCCTTTAAGTTGGCCGTTTTTGGAGAACTAGAGAATATTTCGTTCTGAAATTTTAGGTGGAGCCTTGAGGATGAAGGAACTCTTCACCTAAAATATTTTCAAGTCGACAGTGCTGCCAGATCTATCTCAAACGCATATCTACTTTATTATTTCAAATGATTCTGCCTATATTTTCATTTATGTATCGATTCAATACCAAATTCATAGTATAACCTACTAAAAGAACTTTCTCTGCCGTACACTGTTGCCAAGTTATGCACACATTCTTGAAATTTTGACATCTGCCTTGTAAGTTTGAAAATGCAATATCTCTATCATTTTTTATGCAAACGGAACCAAACTCAGCAGTCTCATAGTACACAATCCATGCATGCATGTGGTATACTCAGTAATTTGATACATCGTAAGGTTCCTAGAAAATTTTGATCCGAAAATGTGGATTTTAAAATTGAAAAATTTCGAGATTTTCAAATGGCAACCTCATCTTTATTTTACAGCAATCCATTCTGAATAAAAATGGATGGCAGTCTCCTTTTACACAAACTATTCATTCTGAATAGTTTTCGAATGAGATGAAAAATACTGAAATTCTTCAGTATCTAAAATACAGGTTTGGAAATTCACCTCTGAAACATACGATATACAATGCATCAGACAGATAATTCTTCCGTCCAGTTGCACAGATGAATAGTCGAGACAATCAGCTGCTGTAACACACTGAATTCTGTTGTCTTGTTGCAATATTCTAGACTTGTCTCTCTCTTTTCGTTGGGAGGAGCAATTAATTTAGTATGGTAGGCAACAGTAAATACTTGAATCGAGTATTACTGGCAGCCTGACAAAATAAAAATTCTATACGTAAAGTGCAGGTTCCCTACCATACTGCGATAAGAGAGAGACAAGACTAGATTATTGCAATAAGACAACGGAATTCATTCAGTTACAGCACTTGATTATCTCGACTATTCATCTGTGCAACTGGAGGGAAGAATTATCTGTCTGATGCATTGTATATCGTATGTTTCAGATGTGAATTTCCAAATCTGTATATTCTGTCAAATCTGACAAATTACAATTCGAAGATAGGGAGATTATACAAACTATTCCCAACATATGGCTTTCAGCCAGCTACATTTCCTCACATGAATAATATGGCTTTAAATCAACTATGAGTATCTCTGAATCCCGTTTTCTTCGTAGGTGCTTCATGTGAAACTAACATCAACGACTGTCAGTCCTCCCCTTGCATCCACGGCGAGTGCATCGACGGCAAAAACATCTTCAGTTGTACCTGCCATCCAGGTTACACGGGTTTCCTATGCCAGCACCAAATCAACGAATGTGAATCGAACCCTTGCCAGTATGACGGCGTTTGCCAGGACCTGGTGAACGGGTACCAGTGCATCTGCAAGGCCGGTACCTCCGGTTTGAACTGCGAGATCAACGTCAACGAGTGCTACAGCAATCCTTGCAGAAACAACGCTAGATGCGTGGACGGAATCAACAGGTGAGACTATTATTATTATTAAGAAGAGGTTTAAAGGTTGACGCTCACTTGGACGAAACGAGACGAAGCGAAGAGTTGTTTTCCGCAGGCACGATTTGCACTGAATCAATCGATTCTGATCTTCGCTTCGCGGAAAACAACTCTTCGCTTCGTCTCGTCCAAGTGAGCGTCAACCTTAACGCGTAACGTCGCGTCGTCATGAATATCAAAATTGTGAAAGCGGAGAATAATATCAGTCTATTGAAATCAACAAATATCAAACTAGTGCTTCAGAGCTAATCTCGTCCTCGTTCAAGGCAAAATGCAAGGAAGTGGTATCAAACACAGCACCTATGGATGGCCATTTCGTTGTTTGCTTAGTCTGAATATTCTGCTCGGCGTGCACTTCTTGCTCTCAGCTGGTCTTTTATTAAGCTCTCTTCGCTCACTTCACTCTGCATCGTGATCTTTTATTATCAGAGCAAGCAAGAAGATCAGATATATCCGCTCCCGCTCAAAAGCGAGAGCTCTTCCAAATGTCATTTTATTCTAACCTAAAAGTTAGTTTAGGACAGTTTAGGTAAGTTATTTATGTTCTGGATGTTTTAACGAAAGATGAAACTAATTTTGTTGTTACAATATGTGGTACCGCGAAAGCAGAGACACCGTTTCAGAGCGAAATACAGCAAATAATAATTTTGAGGTTACGAATTCCTTTGACTTGACAAGCCTTTGCGCCTGAGCGTTCTTTTATTATTTTCACTCTACAACAAATGTCATGACGTCACAGATAATCTTGCTCGCTCCGCAGATCATATTTTCAGACTAAGCACTTATTAGGACTCATGAGCACAGAATAGCTCTGCATGATAAAAGGTATTTCTTGGAACTTACAGCGATACGGTTTCTTCTTCAAGGTATAGATATATGGAAGACGCCATCTCTAGTTTCATACGAAAACCTTTTCCATAGCATGAACCTTGAACGAAGTAGCGAGATGTTTACCATTTGTCGCATTGACCGAAGCGTTCTTGCATTTCGCAAATTTTACGTCTTCAGCCCACGACGCGGTGCGCTCAGGGTAACGTCAGTTGACATCGTAGTAAGCAATAATGAGATGAGTCCTAATTAGGACGAAATGGCCATCCATGGGTGCACTATTTGATACCACTTCTTTGCATTTTGTCTTGAACGAGGACGAGATTGGCTCTGAAGTATGAGTTTAATATTGGTTGAATTCAATCGATTGATATTTTTCTCTGCTTTCACTATTATAATTATTATTATTCATAAAAAATGGTTAACACGTATGAAGACAGTTGAAATATTAACTATGAAAGTAGGGAATAATATTTATAGGGAAAAATCAACAAATATCAAACTCATAAACATATCAAACGGAGCTAATTTCATCAACACAAGCCGGTTAAGGTAAGGCAGAACATATTGCTCCAGTATTTCCTGAAGATAACGCAGTGCTGTCAGGTTACCTCAAATGAAGACTAAGGTGACCTAAGGAAACGAAGAGGTCAATATACTTGCCAAAGAAGGCGCACGAATGTCACTCATTGGCCCAGAACCCTTCTTTGGCATAGGTAAATGTACCTATAAGAAGGAGTTTCTGGAGAAGGAGAAAGCCAAAGGAAAAAACTCTGGAGGAATCTCCCAGGGATGGATCATTAAACTAAGTTCCTTTGGAACTTTGAAACAGCAAGATCCAAAAGATATCTGGATCTGGGTAAGAAGCAATTACACCTCCTCACTGGCTTTCTCACAGGACACTGTCACCTCAGAAAGCACCTGTTGAGCATGGGATTATCGGACACTGACTAGTGTTGATTCTGTGGGGAAGAGAAAGAAACCTCCTTCACTCAGTCACGGAATGCTTTGCCATTGCCAACCTAAGTAAGGATTACCTTGGGCGAGAAACAAGACATTATCAAACCACGTTTGACAACACCTCCTTACGATGTGACGACTAGCTTCGAAGTATTAGTTCGATATTGGTTGATTTTTCAAATCAAGACTCGAATTGAGTTTGCAAAACATTAATTTTCTGAAGTAAAACTGATAAATCCCTGTATTGTTTCCAAAATATTCCTTTTTTATACTCGATTTTTTCATCGATGTAATTTTCTCTGAGATTTAATTTTATATTCGGTTGTCTTTACCAAAATTAACTTGTATATCTTTTATTTCATGCGATCAGTGTATCATCTTATTTTACGATGCGTAAGTTGAAATGTTGAGTTTTATCTGCATGGTTTTCAAATTTTGTTTGAATTATTATTGTGTGTATGAAAAATTATTTTCAAGTAATTATTTCCGTTTGATCGCAATCTTGAGTTTTAATCAGAGCTGCGCCAGTTTGTTGTTTTCTCATTGTCTTAGTGTACATAGATATATTTTTATTATTTTGGACAAACTTGTCCGAGAAATACATTTTATCCACGACTATTGATGTCTGATGCTTCATGGGTTTAGCCATAATATTATATTGTTCAAACTGATATTTCTTCAGTGTTAGGAAGTTCCCTAACTAAAAATATCGGTGGGAATACCTCTCCAATCGAGGGTCAAATCTAATTTGAATCGACTTTTATCACAGAATATACAATGACAAGTTCATCAAAAAATTGCTCATTTGTAAACTTGACTTTTCCCACACTGGTAATAAAAGGGACATATTACAGAAAAATATTGAGTAATTGTGGATAAAGATCGGTATGCTACTGGTGTATAACATCTGTTATTCACTCCAGCTTGTGAATAATGGCAATCTTTATATGCTCGTTGCATAATTACTCTTATTAGAGTCATTTTTCATTCAGTTTCAAATCGAAAGATTCGATTTACCTTTATGTCGAAATAAATGATCAAATGCGAATGATGTTGTTCTATAATGTTTGAATGTCGTCATCTTCATTCAGGAGCACTCTAATGTCGTGCTAGGTGTTATGTCTTGTTATAAGTTTTTGTCACAGCTCTGGTTGTAAAATTATGCGTTTCTTCAACTAAAATTGTTTTTTTTCCCTTAGCTACTCCTGCGAATGTCTCCCCGGCTATACAGGAAGGCACTGCGAGAACGACATTGACGAGTGTGCTTCCAACCCTTGCGCCAATGGCGGCATGTGCATAGACCTGGTGAACGGGTTCAGGTGCGAATGTCCAGAGGTTATTACGACGCTAGATGTCTCAGCGACGTGGACGAATGCAAGTCGAACCCGTGCAAACATGGCGGAAGCTGCGAGGACGGCGTCAATCAATTCATCTGTCACTGTTTGCTAGGTTATGGAGGCAAACAGTGCGAGATCAACATCGACGAATGCGCTTCTAACCCCTGTCAACATGGCGGCATCTGTCACGATCACTTGGCCTCGTACACGTGCGAATGCCCAGCAGGTAGGTCATTCTTTCTTCAGTTCCAAATAAATTAATGGTATTAGAACAAACTTCAGAAAAATTTTCCAAGAATACTGACAGCGTATTTATGCAGTGTGGAGAAAAACCATGTATTTGTGTACTAATTTCTTAACACCTATGGGATAGTCCGGGAAATTTATAGAATTTACTATCAGTTCATCGCAAAGACCATTCTTTGGGCCATCTTTCATTTTTTATTGCACCTTGATATCTTGATTTCTTTCGAAGATACAAATGAAAGAATAGAATTTAATATACACCTCAAGTTCTATTAAGGAGACGTATCAGTAGTTATGAAAGGGGGTTTCTGGCACACTTATTACAGTATTCGTTTTACTTCGTACTTGTGCGCAGCCAATGGCTAGCCGTATTTCGAGCTTTTGAGTTACTCAGGAGCACGAAATATCTCAAAACGAATAGGCTAAATATGTGTACCAGAAACCCCCTTTTATACCTACTGATATTTCTCCTCAATAGAATTTGAGGTGTATATTGAAGGTGTATATCAAATTCCCTTACGAAATCTTCTAAAGAAAAGAAGATATCAACGTGAATTAAAAATTGAAATATGGCGAAAAAAATATCTTTGTAATAAGCTTAGCGTTAACTCTACAAATTTCCGAAACAATTTTACAGGGTGTTATGAAATAATGCCACAAATACATGGTTTCTTTCAAGCCTGTATAAATATGCTATCAACATCTTAGGAAAGTTCTTAAGAGGTTTGATCTTCTACCAAACAATTTATCAACAATTTGTTGTAGAAACAATTGAAATCGATGAAAAATACTGAAGCTCTTGAACAACGAACTTCAGCAAATTTTTAGGGTGGCAGTTATAATCCAGTCGAATTGTTCTTTTAGCAGGAAAGTTTTGGGGTAGTTTTGATTTCTTTCATTTTTCATGTTTTTTAGGGTGTTGAATCCGAATTTGAGGTTTGCTAACAAAATTTCGGACGGAAGATAGAAAAAAATACAAAAAAAATATATCATTCTTGGTCTGTTTTTTGCTTATTACTCGGAAACTATCACTTTTCATGAAAAACCTCTCCATATAAAATGAAGGTACAAAAATTTCTTACAAATTCTACTACCACAGCTTGTTCTGCGACAACCCGTTTCGGTTCAAATTATAGTTGAAAATGAGGTATTTTCTATGACACAGTAAATGAAAAAAATTAAATTCTATTCCGATGATGCGATCCTCTTGAAATTTCGCATGAACATTCAGTAAATCAGTGTCGATTCACAAAATAAATTTCACTCGAATCGGTTATTCTGTTATGGAAATATAGATATTCTTCTTTTCAATATTTAAATTGAATTGTCTATGATTCTGTTCACACTATGGTCGCACAATCTTGCATAAGGCTTATTATGAGCATCTTGCATTTGGTCACAACATTTCATTTCGATTGGTTTCGTTTTGTCTAAGATATTGAAGAACCAAATATTTGAATGGCCATGTTTTATGAAACATAAATATGGGTAGGGTTTATTTTTAAGCACATATGTATACTGTACTATAGTCCGTTCACGAAAGTTTGAGCGCATAGTAGGCGTTTGTTTATTTATCTGAAGTTGGCAGTATTTGCTGTCATAAGGTAAAATGAAGTCAACGTTGCCGAATGTACCTGGCCTCGTCCGACGAGCTTGCGAATTATCAGAGAACTCTATGCAATATTGACAATAGTGCTTATCAATATGACAAGAAAATAAACAACTCAACCTAAAATTTCAATATACACAGTGGAATATGCCAAATTGCCATTGCCAACCGACGGCTCAACCTTTCGTGAACGGACTATAGTTAATTATGTCTGTAAACTTATATTTTTTTTAGTAGTCATCTCTTCAATGCTTTCAATTTTGGCACTCTTCTAGGTTACACCGGCACCAACTGCGAAACAAACATCGACGACTGCGCGGTGAACCCGTGCAAGAACGGAGGCTCCTGCATAGACCTGGTCAACGACTTCAAGTGCGTCTGCAAGCTGCCCTTCACTGGCCGAAAATGCGACGACAAATTGGATCCCTGCTCGCCCAACCAATGCAGACACAACGCCAAATGCACTCCCAGCTTCAACTACATGGACTTGTGCGGTTGCAGCGTTGGCTACACTGGAAGGCTCTGCGAGTTGGACGTGGACGAGTGCATGGTGTCGAAGCCTTGCAGAAACGGCGCCACCTGTAAGAACACCAACGGGTCTTACCATTGCATCTGCGCCAGAGGTTACGAGGGAAAGGACTGTTCCATCAACACTGACGATTGTGCTTCTTGTAAGTTATTTCATATTTATTTATTCGGTTTAAACATCCTAGGACATTGTCCGATGCCCAATTGAGGGTTACAGTTCACTGCGACCTCAAGGTCTATTGTGCTCCCTTACAGAGCTGTTCTGACCACACCCTTCACAGTTCCAGCGATCTGATGAAGTCCAATGTCTGTGAAGGCTTCAACGAGGCTAATTCCTCACTCTTACAAGTTTCTCGTCCAAGGCATTCTCTCCTTGGGCTCGCAATGCCAAAGCATTCCGTGACTAGGTGAATGGAGGTTTCTTCTTCCTCCCCACAGAACCTACACTAGTCAGTGGCCGATAATACCATCTTCAACAGATGCTTCCTGAGGCGACAGTGTCTTGTTGGAAAGCCATTGAAGATGTGTAATTGTTTCTTACCATGATCCAAATATCTTTTGGATTTTGAAGTTTCAAAATTTCGAAGAAACTTAGTGGAATGATCCATTCCTAGGAGATTTCGCCAGAGTTTTTTCCTCTCGGCTTTCTCCTTCTCCAGAAATTCCTTTTTATAGGTTCATTTACCTATACCACAGAAAGGTTCTGGGTTCTGAGTGACATTCGAGCGCCCTCTTTGGCAAGTGATTTGATTCCGAAATGGCGGGGAACCCAGGTTAAAAAGACCTTATTTTTCTTGCCTACCTCATTGAGTTTGTTCCGGCACTCCCATATCATCTTTGAGTCGATGACGTAAGAGCTCAGTGCTTTAATAGCAGCTTGACTATTTAAGTGTATGGCTATATCGCACTTCTGATAGTTTATTTCCAAATTTATATCTAGACATCTTTCAATAGCTAAGATTTTGTCTTCTAATGTTGCAGTCTTCATTATTTAGTCCTCTCTCACTCATTGACTTTCTTATTTCACTAATCCATGTCGGTTTTGGTCTTCCTCTTTTTCTGTTTTGCGGTGGTATCCATCTCATCACTTTCTTTGGTAATCTGTTCCTTGCCATTCTTTGCATATGTCCACACTTATCATCAAATTGTGTACCCTCTCTCCTCTTCAAGTTCTTGATGCTCTTATTGCATCCATTTCTGTGGCCTCTATCCTCCTCCTCAACTGTTCTTTCAACCGCTATGTTTCAGATCCGTAAACCAGGGTACTTTTGATCAATGCATCATATATTCTTTTTTCTTTGTTTTCCCATCTCTGTGTTCCATAGAATACTACTTTAGCGAATTTATTATTTTTTTTGTCTCGTTCATTCATAGGTAAAAAATATATCAAGCTACCTGACTAATGAGCTAACTTGTCACCATGTATTTCACAATCATTACAAAGTCCTTTTTCATTTCAGACCCTTGCCAAAACGGCGGTACCTGCTTGGACGACATCGGCGACTACTCCTGCTTGTGCATGAACGGTTTCGAAGGCAAACAGTGCGAGGTGGATATAGACGAATGCGCGTCACACCCGTGTCAGAACGGCGCAACCTGCAACCAGTACGTAAACTCCTACACCTGCACCTGCCCTCTAGGTTTCTCCGGCATCAACTGTCAAACCAACGACGAGGACTGCACCGGTAGTAGCTGCATGTACGGCGGTTGGGGTACTTGCATCGACGGCATCAATTCCTACAGCTGTACCTGCAAGCCCGGGTACACGGGTTCCAACTGCCAGAACAGGATCAATCTATGCGATAGCTCGCCTTGCCTGAACGGGGCTACCTGCCAGGACCACACCACCCACTATACCTGTCACTGTCCGTCAGGTATACCGGAAAGGACTGCGGGGAGTACGTCGATTGTGCGCCAATAATCCGTGCGAGAGAACGGCGCTACTTGCAACCAGGTGAAGAACAACTATCAGTGCTCTTGTGCGCCGGGGTGGACCGGAAAGGTTTGCGACGTGGAGATGGTCAGTTGTAAGGACCGCCAGTATGAGAAAAGGTAGGGGTAGTTTTGTTCACAGAAAATATTTAAGTTACCAGAATAGTGGCGGCTCGTTAGATTCCAATCAGAGGAGGCCCGAGACCACGCAACCAACAAAATACAGGGTGTCCGGTAAACCTTGTACAATGATTGAAACTGGTGATAGACCAGGTCATGACTGTTCAGAATATCATAATTTCACCTCAGTAAAATATCACCATTTTCGAGATACCTAATGGGCATTTTCTAAATATCTAGAAAATCGGTACCTCACCTTCGTTTTTGATTTCTTGAAAAAATATATCAAGTTCTGAAAAAACTGTTTTGTACGTCTGAAAGCATCCCTCATCAAATCTTCAGCAACAAAGATATTTGAATTAGTCTCAATTGTAGATATAGCACTCAAAAACGGAGGTGAGGTAGTGATTTTCCAGATATTTAGAAAATACCCATATTTCGAAATTAAATGGTGATTTAGGATGAAATAGCACTATTCAAATCTATGGGAGATGATTACCCTTCAGTAGGGTCCTGTAGCGGTCTTAGAAGAACAGAAGATTCGAAAATCATCACTTGGAACGCCAGACCTGGTTTAAAACACTCCTGGCCCAAGAGCATCAATTAAGTGTTTTGTATCTAAATATTGAAGGTATTTATTCGAATATTTTAAGTTTCAATTTTGTAAAAAACGGCGAGGGAGGGTTTTTTCTACTGAGGTTTTTCCCTGTGCTGGTATCACACGACAGAATAGTATGGTACCCCGTTTTGCACCAACCTCAGCTAGGGACTTTTTGTTTCATGTATTGTATTTTTAGCTCTCAATTCAAAAGAATATATATATGATATTCTGAACAGTCATGAACTGGTCTATCACCAGTTTCAATATTGTACAAGGTTTACCGGACACCCCTTATATTATTTCGAACTTGGCTTCCTGTCAGCCACTGGCATTCATCATACCATGAATGAAAATATCATGAGCAGAATAAATAATTAATTTGGCATTGCTGGTCGAGGTTGTCTTAATTACTTGACTTATAAAAATGTTATCATCGTGAGGCATTTTACTGAATTTATTATTCAAAATGAAAATCTACAGGATCTTGCGTTCCTTAAGTTCACTACTTGAATTATAATTCTCACTTCTTATTTCCGTTTCATTTTTCACAAATCGCCGTGGTGATTCCGGCCGATCAGTTTCGGCTAAGCTCATTCGCCTTAAAAAAGGAAAATAATGCCGCGGAGCCGGGCCTCCGAAGCGTGATCTACAGCTTGAATTTGGAGTGGTTCCCGCACCGTTCATTCGAAGAAGTTTGAAATACATTCTAACGAATCTTGACTCGTGGAGGCGAGCCTTCTTCGTTAAGCGGATTGCCTACTATCCGTTGTATTGTGTGTTGCGGATAATGTATGAACATTTTAGATCGCTGAATAATAAACATATGTTTAATACTTTGAGATTTGGATAGTAGAAAGATATATGGAATAATATAGATATAGAATGTGATTTTTTCATTCGAACTTAATAATTAATAAATTAATAAAATGCAGTGGAATTAGAGGAGGTCCAGCCTCCTCTGAGCACCCGCCACTGCCTAAATGTATGCTGAATATTCACCTCATCACTTCATTTCAGGAGTATCGCTGAAGAGGCTGTGCAACAACGGTACCTGCGAAGACATCGGCAACTCCCACAGATGTCACTGTCTTGAAGGTCACCGGTTCGTACTGCCAAAAGGAAATAAACGAGTGCGAATCTGCCCCTTGTCAAAACGGCGCCACCTGTCGAGACCTCGTAGGTTCTATTCCTGCCACTGCACCAAAGGGTTCCAGGGTCAAAAACTGCGAATTGAACATCGACGACTGCATACCGAACCCTGCCAGTTGGCGGTACCTGCCACGACCTGGTGAACAACTTCCAATGCTCCTGTCCACCGGGTACCTTGGGGTACCTGTGCGAGATCACCCCGGACGACTGCAGGTTGGATTCCTGTCACAACAACGGTACCTGTATGGATAGAGTGGAGGTTTCGAGTGTCAGTGTCCCCCAGGATTCGTAGGACCAAGATGCGAGGGCGACATCAACGAATGTTTGTCCAATCCTTGCTCCAACGCGGGTACCCTCGATTGCGTCCAATTGGTCAACGACTACCATTGCAACTGTAAGGCTGGGTACATGGGAAGGCACTGCGAGCTCAAGGTCAACTTCTGCGCAAACTCGCCCTGTCAGAACGGTGGCATATGCACCGCGATCCACGCGGGTCACAAAGTGCACCTGTCGCGAAGGTTTTTACGGTAAAAACTGCGAATTAGCGGGTACGACTGCGATTCCAACCCTTGCTTGAACGGCGGCAAATGTAACCTGGATGACGGTGGTGGTTACGTCTGCAAGTGTCCAGTAGGCCTGGCCGGTACCCACTGCGAGATCGACTCTCTGGACGAGTGTGCATGAGCAATCCGTGCAAACATCCGGACGCTACTTGCCAGGACAAACTCGGAGATTACGTTTGTTTCTGTCCGGCCACCAGGACGGGTAAAAATTGCGAGATCTACGATCCAACGTGCCGGCCGGTTACGGGCAGTCCATCAGAGGCAGGCAGGATGTTAACACTTTCTATATGAAGGACTTGGAACGACAGAGGCAGGAGTGCTTGCAACAACAAGTGTCCGTTGAAGAAGGGTAACCATAAGTGCGACGAGGAATGCAACACTTATGCTTGCGATTTCGACCGGAAACGATTGTTCTTTAGGTGAGTAACTCTTTAGGTTAGAATTCTCACTTTTACGGTTCATACTTCAATTGGTTACCTGGGTGGTTCTATGAAAATGATGTATTTAAAGGCGACACACCAAGCTATATTCCGTTTAAAAGTAGCTAAAGGGTTTTTTTTGAAGAAGAGTGTCTTATTGAATAGTCTTTTGTTAGTCGGTAGATGTCACGTTTGAAGCTGTCATTTTTTACATTTGACAAAGAGAAACTACGCCATTAATAAAAATGGAATATACACACTTCAAGAAACGCATTGAAATTATTAAAATTCACTATAAAAATGTTGAAGATTTGGCAGAGACGGTTAGTAAAAACTCGAACATTTTGGGTCGTCGTGAATCACCTTTTTGGGCCGCAAAAAAGAAATTGGTGGAAAAATTCGAGCTGTTATTACAAGTTAGTGATGTGTGAAGAATAAAACGCTTGACGTCGCTCAAGAACAGCCGTTGTGTGTTGAAGAAAACACAGGTCTGTCCATTCTTCGTCATTCTTTGGCATTAGGCATTCCACAAACGTCATTACACCGAATTTTGCATAAAGATTGAGTCTTAAGGCTTATAAAGTTCAGTCAAACACAAGAACTCAAGCCGGCCGATCATCAACAACGTCGTTTCTTTGCTGTTGGGTCGTTGAAATGCATAAAAATGATTGGAATTCCATCGAAAATCATCTTGAGTGATGAGGCCCATTCCACCTCGGTGGCTTCGTTAACAAGCAAAATTGTCGCATCTGGGGCTCGGAAAACCCAAAGAGTTATTGTTTTAAAAAGCCTCTCTATCCTCAACTGTGACTGTTTGGTGCGGTTAGTGTTATCTCTCGAAGAAGTGATCACAATTGGCCACCGAGATCTTGTGATTAAAACCATGCGACTTCTTCCTTTGGGGCCAGTGAAAAGAAGGTCTACGCCAATAGACCAGCGTCGATTCAAGACCTCAAAGATGGAATTCGTGAGGCTATCGAGGACATAGGGCAGCCACTTTGCGATTTGGTTATGGACAATTTCATTAAAAGGATATGGTCCTGAAGCGTGGTCATTTGCCTGATGTTATTTTCCACTATTAACGACATAGATTCTTCTTTATAATGAAATAAAAATCTCATCATTTATATTGAAAAATAGCATTTTTCTTTGAATATCAAAATAACACCTCTTATTGGAAAACCCTTGTTTTCAGACGAGTTAAGTTAGGTTAAGTTCGCATTCTCATACTCCAAACCCAACTTTCTTGTTCTTGTTCTCATGATCTGAAAACCTACGTCATTTTTGCAGGTATAAACCCCGGGATCAAGGTACCGCTCCAAAAGATGCTGGGAGGTGTTTATGGATGGCGTCTGCAACGAAGACTGCAACAACGCTGCCTGTTTATTCGATGGTCGGGACTGTCAGAAAGAAACTACAACCATGCAATCCGATCTACGACGCGTATTGCCAAAAGAACTACGCCAACGGTTACTGCGATTTTGGTGCGACAATGCAGAGTGCAATTGGGACGGGTTAGATTGCAGCAATAAAGCACCAGAGATAGCGGAAGGTGTTATATCTATGATCATCCTGATGGACATACAAGGTTTCAAGAGCAACCTTGTAGCGTTCCTGAGAGACACGAGTCACCAGTACGAACTACGGTGAGGGTCAAGAAAGACCAATACGGCAACGATATGATATATCCATGGAAAGGTTCAGCACCTAGCTCGATAAACGACAATTACTACAACATGAAACACAGGGTGATATAACGGAACAGACGCAATCTGGTGTCGAAGTGTTCTTAGAATGGACAATAGAAAGTGTACCTTGACATCGGAAAACTCTGATTACTGCTTCCAGACGGCAAGCGCAGCTGCTGAGTTCCTCGCAGCTAAAGCTTCAAAACATACCTGTCCCAGTCTTTCCCCATTTATCAAGTTAGCGGTGCCATAGATCCCTTGGACGCCTTAGACACGCAACCAACGCCAAATACGTCATTTTGGGTATAATGATCATACTGGTCATAACATAGGTCATATTTGGTGTCGTTACCACGCAAAGGAAGAGGGCTTCTGGTATTACTTGGTTCCCTGAAGGTTTCCTCAGGACCAATTCAGGTACCAGAAGAAGATCGAGACGACGTGGACCTGAAGGCCAAGAACTAAGAAACCTCAGCAACAACAATACTCGATGGCTGGAATGGACATGGAAGACACGGACCTCACGGGATACGCCACAATGTCTGACGATGAAGCCGACATGCCTCAACCGAAACGTTTAGAGGCATGGAAACTGGATACTCAAGCGACCACACCGTTATCACCCGATTACGAAGAGGCAGAACCAAGAGTATGGACCCAGCAACATCTGGACGCTGCTGATATACGTGGTCCTCCGATGTTGACTCCCCTCAAGTACATGATGACATAAACGCAAGAGGGCCATGTGGTATGACTCCCATAATGGTTGCGGCTGTGAGAGGAGGTGGTATCGATACAGGAGAAGACGACGAAGATGTAAGAATGGTAAAAAGGTTTGTTCTTTACGTAATTAAAAGCTCGGTTATTTTCCAGGATACCGCAGGTGCCATCATACAGATCTGGTAGCTCAAGGTGCCGAGCTGAACGCCACCATGGACAAAACCGGGGAGACTTCGTTGCATCTGGCAGCG